>MU616952.1:0-30477 GCA_025201705.1 Dissophora ornata
TTTTTTTTTTGCTCTTTTGGTTTCTTGTTTTGTTGTTGTGTTCGCCGTTTTGTCAAGGGGACGGGAAGGAGAAGATTGAGCAGCATCACAACAGTGGATGATAAGAGCATGCAACGTATTGATGTTCTTTATTCCTCAAACCCTGTGTGTTGCACGCCATTCAATCTATACTGCCAGGTGGATCTAAGAATGCTCTTCAGTTTTGATTATGTTGCTGTCGAATTTGAGAGAGAAAGACATGAATGAGTAGTGAAAGTGAATAGTTGAATCTGTTGCATAGTTTGCATGCTTTAAAATAGGACAATTCGCTTGAAGTTAATTTTGAGACTGAATTGTTTGTGAGCTCATTGAGTTCCATAACAATCGACGCATGCCGAATTCTTGGGAGGGGAAGGAACACACGCACTTGTTCACACACAACACATGTATGTCCATGCATGCTGAAACTACCTTTGTGCCTCCACCCTGACACCATCTCGCTTCACGCATGTCTACCTGCGCCTCATCAGGAGATTTGTCGGTGGACATGCGAAAGAGCGAGAGGGGGGAGAGACTGAGAAAATGCCAGAGACTAAGATAGGGAGTAGGATATATGATTCTGAGAGAGAACAACGGACATCCTCTCACTTTCTTCTCCCGTTCCATGTCAACACACGGTCTGACGAATTCCTGCAGACAGATAATCTTTTGCACAGTAGGTGATGGTGATTTGAGGAAAGAGCCCTGCCAGCTCAAGAATGTCTGGCTCTTGCGGTCTTGTCTCACATCAACTCAATACCGGAAACCTGACTAGAAAACAGGAAGAGTGTATTTTTGTCTGCCCTCGCTCACCCTTTTTTTATATTTTAGTTGTCCTTCCTGTGGCCTAGCAAGGGCTTGTACACGTTGTTTCTCGCACCACTCTTTACTTCAATTCATAGTCATCATCATTATCATTAAGGTGAGCGTTTCAACAAGTTACAAGCTATGATGTGTGCATTTTGTTTGTTTGTTACTCTTTCTATTTTGCTTCTTATAGTTGATGCCTCCCACCTCGCGCTCTTCCTACACACTGAACTGAATACGGTGTGTGCTCTGCTACCTGCATTACTACCCGCCCGCTCGCTTGGTACCCGTGGAAGTCGGCAGGCTGATGTGGGCAACACCTGCAAGGACCTGGCCAGGCAATCCCCCTTGATCCTTGATTCCATATTGGGCATCTATACCGAGCTTTAGCCAAGTTCATTTTTGTTCTCTTTCTTCCTCTTACTCTCGTTACTTCCTCTTACCTCTTCCTCACACCTCCTGGCCAGGGTCAGCCTCCGCCTTTACCCGCACCATCCTGTCCTCTGTCACCCAGCTCACCTAATTGCTCAACAGCATATCCCCACGCCTTTATATTGCCTGCCGCGTTTTGCTTCGTTCCCTCATTTCTTAATCTCAATTCCAGCTCATTCGAAAAAAGCCAATTCGAACCTCTCTCCATTCACGCGGTCGCAATCATTCCTCTGCACGTCCCATGCCTTACAGGTTGCACATGCATTAAAATTATTGGAACCCCTTGCGTCCGTCATTTCCACAATCCCGTTCGTCATTCATTGTCCCGCATTCCAATTCGAGTAAACTTTGTTGTGTCTGCCAACGGAAAAGAAAGACAAGGAGAAAAGGGAGAGAAGGGAGAGAAAGGGGGAGAAAAAAAACCAGTCGCTCCACATAATTTTTTTCGTTGGTGTGCAGGTGGTATTTTGCGGTTTACAATCCTGGCATTCTCGCAGGCCGCTCGCTTTGCTTTCAGTGTGTACCGACGAACATCTCGTAAGCAAACACAGCGCCTTTGTCCAAGATAGCCGCATCCAACGCCACGTACATATCTCCATTCCTCCATTGTCCAACGTTGCAAAGTGAGGTTGTGACATGCTGTTGTTTGTTGGATTATTTCCTTTGCTTAATTCAATACTCCGTCAACTGCGTTAAGGTCTCAAAGAAAGAAAGCTGTGTGCGCAGGGCTTGGTCGCTGTTCTAGTTCTTCCGGAACATTAAGTGAAGATCATCAAGACTTCTGAGTTGGGCGTCTTTTACTCCTTGGCCGCTTCTTCACTTGCTTCCTTCCTTCTCTTTTATTTCTTATTCCTCATCTCCCCTATCCTTACCCTTTGCATATGTGCATTCGGATTCGGATCACAAGTCCTTGCCCATCCTTCGCCTTTACACATCGTTGAGCTGATCCGTATTTCCTGACTTTGCCCTCGACCTCTCCTTGCTTACAGATTCTCGACTATCAACGCTGTCGCCCCCTGATCATCTTCGCCCCCTGATCATCCTTGCCAACTAGTCCATCTAAAAAAAAAGCTGCTCTGAAATACTCGCCCCTTTTTGGAAACAGTCTCCGCAACTCCTGTCGCCAGCACACTCAAATCCCCTACAGCCTTCTCAGATCGGGATGGGCAAATCTGATAAGTACTATTTCCAGTCTCGGCCCGCAGAAGACGATGATGATCTCGACATCGACCCCAACGAACTGTAGGTTCACCTCATACTGACCGCCAGAGGCCTTTTCTTGTTATATATATATATATGTATATATATTCATATATGCAATTTATTGTTTTGATCCTGCGTCTCTCTCTCCCATGGTTGCGTGGTCTTTGTGTAATTCACTAAAAATCCACTGTTGTTGTTACTTTTGTTTTGATGGGTTCTCCACTTTAGGACGTACTCGTTGGAGATTGTGCAACAACCTATCCGAGCTAGGATGTGTGGTTTTGGGGACAAGGTATGTCTGTCTGCACTACTTGCGCTCGATCATTGCTCTCTACTACATCTTTCGTCTTGGTTTCCCGACTGCGCTTCCAATGATTCAGGTCGTCCACCCTGTTTCCCATCCACACACACACACACACACACACACACAAAGCCACTTGATCTCATCTGTCACAGATAGAGTTAGCCTTCTTTGAGGTTTCGTTTATTGCAGGACCACTCCATAACAATTACGATAGGGTTCCGTGGAGCTGTGATGTGTGGGCACGGACGTCAGATTCATTGACCTCAGCACATGTTAATGTCAAGAAATTATCGCCGTTTTTTGTTTTTGTATTTCGTTTGTACTCCCTAGGATCGCCGGAATGTTACGCCAGCTCCTGTTTTGAAACTGGTGGCCAAAACACCTGAAGGAAGGATCGTCTCTGCAAGGTAAAGAAAATAAAAATGACACCGACGATCGACGATCAATGACCACATGCATAGGTTGTGCGCTGAACATGCCCTGCCCTCACCTTCCCCATCCCATCCGCTCCATTACTCTCTTATCCGTTCATTACCGACCACTCAAACATCGTTCCACTCGTCTGGGCATGTGAGATCCTGCGATTACCGGCAGCAGCTGATTCGTGGACCACTGCACACAGCAATCAGGGGGTCAGCCATGGCCTGTCAAAGCGCGCCCATTAGTCTGTCCCTTTTATTATTTCTCCGTTTGGGTCGATTGTCTCACATTTCGGGTTCCATGTGGATCTTCGGTCATACCCAGTGCGCTGGGTTTCGATCACCGCTTGCCACCAATCTGCTGCGGACACACTAACGACCCGAATTTCGCCTAAAATGACCATCATAGCCACCTGAGCAAGCAGGCATTTGTCGTAACAGCCGATCTCTGGCTCGAGGACGAGGTCACAGAGCGCAACCTCGTCCTAATCTCGTCCATCCCCTCGTCCAGAACGGCAGCTTACTCCCAGCAGCATCAAGCATCCTTGACCCAGGAGTCTCAACAAGGTGAGCTACATATTCTGAATCAAGGTCACATTCCCTGCTTCTTTGCGTGTGACTTTAATCTGACGCTGTGTTTGTCACACTCTTGACGCTCTCATTGGCTGTTGACAGTTGTAGACCAACTTGATATCCTTCAGGGCTCGACATTGTCCACTCGGGATGCAGCAGAAGAATCCGACTCGTACGCCTCCATCAGCTCCGCAGCAACAGCAGCTTCATCCTCTAATGTTTCTAGAATGAGCATCCGCAATGTCATCCACGATGAAGATGTCTCGTTAATCTCATCGTCGAGCGCTACGTGGTCACGGCCGATCCGTGCGCTTGCCAGGGCACCACCTTCCCAGCGCAACAGGGCGAATGCCGAGGATCCATGTCAGGACGAGCAGGAGGACGATGTGTCGGAGAATGCCACAGGAGATGCAGAGATAGATGATGAGCAGGAATACCATCAGGACAACGACAAGTATGTAGAGCAAGATCTCCTCGAGCTGAGAGAACTGGAACGCATAGCGAACGAGTCTGGGAGAAAGGAAATGTCGACTCGCAATCTCGTTGGGCAGATCGCAGTCAGTGGGCAGATTGCTCCAGGTCTAGACGATGACATGTCGCACATTTGGTTCGCATTCAGCATCCTATCCATCCGAACGGAGGGCTTCTTCAAGATTCGATTCTGTCTATCGGATTTGATGCGGATTCCAGAGTGAGTATTAGTAAATACCCGCATCGGATAGTGATTGGTCAACGTGCACATAAACTACATACTAAAGACGGCTCTTACACATGTACGCTTGCACAGTGGTGGAAAGTCGGAGGCTATTTGTCAAGTCTTCACGAATACCATCCATGTTCAGACACCCAAGAAGTTCGAAGGAACTTGTGGTAAGCGGATTCTCATTTGCAAGAGACGCGCTTCAGCACTCGTGTCGAATACTAATAGATACTTTCTCCCTTTTTTGCGTATCAGATAATAACAAGATCGCGATCCATCTAAACAAAAACTGCATCAGGATCCCTGCGAGAAAGGATGAAAAGAAGCTAAACAAGAACAGGAAGAGTAGTCTGTCTTAAAAAAAAAAACTCCCCCAAGTAGCTCGTATTGCCTCTTTTTGACTTTATGCATTAGATATGCGCTCGACGAGAAACGCGTTCGTATTTAAACCGAGGACAGAGAGCGGAGTTATTTATTATTATCATATTTTTGCTTTAGAGCAGCACGAGCACAAGTTGGGTCTTCATTCTTCAATATAGTATGCACACGTCTCACCATAAACTTTGTACTGTAGAGATGACTGGGGATACGATTGTTTTAATCGAAACCTTTTATTCTACTCCGTATTTCGTACTCATCTTCCATATTTTCTTCCATGGCAGCCTACAATAACACTCTTAATTTCCTGCGAAACGAGGACAATGGGCGCGAAAATTAAGTCACAGAAGTGACATAACTTTCACGCCCATATCCCCGAATCATCATTTTGAGTGTGTTTGCGGACACACAAAGTTTTACGGTCCTACCGAAATATCAAACTCAACGGTTAGACTTACTCAAACGATGTCTTCGTTGTTGTAACATTTAAAGCATCAACAATAGACTTACAGGCTATCAAAGCCATAGGACCGGATCCGCGACCACGTATCGCTTCAACGCGCGGGGCGAACCCCAGGTACGCGCTACGGTATTCAGAAGAGGAGACCTTGGTTAATCCTCGAACTGTCACTCTCACCCCATTTCTCGCTGTCCTCTTGTGGATAGCCGCAAAACGACAACAACAACAAAGAAGCTCGTGGAACAAGGAAAGACAGAGAAGCCAACCAAACACGGGACGTGGTCCAAGAAGTGAGGAGAAAATGAGAAAGAGGGAAAGAAACGTCGAGAGAGTGTACTGGCTGTGGAGAGAGAGAAGAGAAATACATCTTGGACTTACTTGAAGCGTCCTATGGTGGCGAATGGAGAGGAAGAAAAGAGAAGAAAAGAGAAGAGAAGAGAAGAGAAGAAAGAGGCTCGCTTTTATACTCTTCTGAGTCAAAGAAGCTTCCAGCTTGAATGGTGGCGCAAAAGAAAGCGCAATAAACAAGCTCTGTGTATCGAAACGAGATGGACCGTGGTGAACCACAATCGATAATAATGAATAAACAGGATGTATAGCTTTGCATTTCGGTATCTTGAATCAGAAAGCCATTGTCCTGGAATCACTTCCTGCAAGTGACGTAGAAATATTGAAATATTGAGTGATATTGTCATCATGCCAGTCTATTTGTGCGTAAGAGTCTGTCTGTCTATCTATAAGCGATCACTGCGCTTGTCATCTATGGAGGAAGCTGTCCCAGTATTTACAAATTCCTGGATCATTTTCTCCAGTTCGGGGCTTGTTTCCGATAATGGTACAAGCGCGCGATTAAAAGTGGCACCAAAGCCCTTCAAGAAAGTCGGGATCACTTTTTGAACGTCGATGGAAGGGTCGCTCAGCTCTTGGGATAGTGACGTCGTCTCCTTGCCAACCAACCCACATGCGATAATCTCCTTGAAAAAGTCGAGGTTCGTGTTGCAGTTGAGCGCCAGTCCATGCGATGTGATGTATCGCTGCACATGAACACCTAAATTGGGCCCAGAGTACATCAATTCATAATGTTTGGACCGTTAGTGTACTGACTAGTTGCATACACTGTGAAATGTACCCGTGAAATGAGAGACGAGGGCTATTACCAATGGCGGCAATCTTTTTGTGGTCATTGATCCAGACTCCAGTATTCTCTGTCGTCATGGCCTTGACGCCCCACTCTGCGCATGTTGCAATAATAGCCTTCTCCAGATGAGACACATAACACCTCACGGTCAGCTATGAAGACGGTAAAAAAATAATATGATAGAGCGATGTTAGTTTGCCAGCTCGCCAGAGTGAGCACCTGCCTCATTTCCAAGATAAAAAAAATAAAAATATAAGCTCCAATACCTGAATTGGCTTCAGATCCAAAATCGGGTACGCCACCAATTGTCCTGGACCATGGAACGTTATCTCGCCTCCACGCAAAGACTCGACATAAGTTGCGCCCACCGCTTGTAACCGCTCTACCTCCTTTTCGCTAATAGCTTGCGCGCCGCGGTTCCTGCGACCATTCGTGTAAGTGGGCGTGTGTTCTACAAGGAGGAGCAGATCGTTGCTTCCATCTTCGACGGACATGGTTCCAAGTTTTTGAGATCCAGTTCCCTCAGACGAACCAAAGAGTCTGGCTCGTTGGTCCTCCCGCTCTTTCCGAAGTCGGATCTGCCGGTCTACAAGGCGTTGCTGCAGATCTGTCGAGCGGTTGTAAGGGAGATTCCGGAGGTATATGTAAGGCAGCGGGGACAACTGGGGGCGGGCAACTGTAGTGGGGCATGCTTTAATATCGGGTTGTGTCGAGGTCGAGGAAGACGATGATGACTTTGACGGAACTCCCGGTACGTTGCTTTGTTGGCTATGCTGTTGCCAAAGTGCCGATGTGGAAAGTGGGGAGGACTGACCAGCAAGATAGGGAGTAACGAGTCGAGATTTCAATGCATGCGATTGAACATTCCGAAATGTCGTTTGGAGAAGTAATGTTGCACGCATCACGTTCTATTGTTGTTCCTGTGCTCCGAGTCGTAGCGGGATAAAATAACGCCTTCTGAGGTTCTCCTGGACAAAGAAATGCGACGAGAGGCGATTCAAAGTGTGGGATGTAAAAAGGATTGCGCTTTCTTCTATGATTTAAGGGGTAAAGAGCATTTCCCGAGCTGAACGAATGACTAAGGCTCTCTCGCGGCATGTTGGACTTGTACTAGCCCGATTGAAGATTATCGGAACTAAGTATTCGCTTGCCACTGCCTCTGTGGATTCCAGTTCCTGAGTTTTGTATTGGTTGGGGGTGCAGGCGAACAGCGACAGCTAACTTGATTCCTCGGAAGTGTTGGACTGCATGTGTTGCATGTTTCACACAGGATAACGCGCGCTCCAGCCCACTCGCGCAGACACAGCCACAGCACAGACGGCCATCGAACTAACCGATTTATCCAGGAAGAGAAGACTCTTTCCCCTTATTACACTAGACGCGTGCAATACTCGAGCAATTGCGATCTTCTTATCTGAGGACACGCGCTCGAGCGCTGAAGTTACCAGGAGTAGATACAAAGAAAGCCGGGCACAGCTGATACGACAAAGAAATATTCGCGAAAGAGCAGAAAGAGCAGCGGATCTTGAGGTCGGGTATGGCTGGGAGGTCCAAGCCAAGGCCGAGACCAAGGTGAAGAAGATCCCCCAACCTCCCACCTGAGCTCGTCTCCTCTATTTCTCCCAGTTGCCTCCGACTTCATCACCTCTTCTCTTCTTGTTTGCCTTCCTGACTTGTTCGTTGTCCTCGCCCTTCACTTCTTCACTCCCCTCCAGCTACCGCCTCACTTTCGGCTCACACCACTGTTGAGAATGCAGCCCATTGTACCGCAGCAGCAGCAGCAGGAGCAATTCCATTCATCCATTTCGCCTGCCCAGCCTCATGGCACTTCACAACACCAGCACCAGCACCAGCACCAACTTCATTCACATTCCCCCCATTCCTCCCACGAACACCTAGTGCAACCGCAACAAGCAAATATGTCCTCAAATATCGGTCTAGAGCGCCAGCAGCAGCAACAGCACCGCGACTCTCTACTCAGTCCTCACACAAACTATTCCTCGACAGGCAAACATAAATCGCCTTCACACTATGGCCAGCGATACAGTCCTATGTTCTCGACAACAGCGACATCAGCCATGCCACCAACGAGCCAGGACTCATCCACTGCTGCCTCGTCTTTCCCGCAACTTTCTGTTGGTCAATCAGCAGTGGTGAACCAGAGCATTCATTACCCACAAAGCGACGCTCACAGTTTGTTCTCGCAGGGTCTACCGACGAACCCGGGAGGGTTGCAAGGAGCTGCCGCACCTGCAATGGGTGTTTCAACGGTTGGTGGGACGAGACAACAGCCATTGGTCCATCAATTGACCCCGCCTGCCAGGTCTCATGAGCTCATGGTACCCCCTTGGTCCCCGACAACAATGGCATCATATGTCCAAGGATACGAGGTACTTCTGCAGCACCGATTAGCCAACCAACAGCCCATCCCCCAAAACCGTTAGCTCTCGCATTCAATCCGAGAGTTCTATTCATTATTCATGCTGTCGCCATGTACCTTTGAGAAGTACTACATCTCTGCTATCAGATATCCGGCGCAAAGATGACCGATGGGCGCCGGGGATTCTGCGTAGCATGAAGGGGAAATGAGACAGAGAAGGAGCGGGCCCCTTCCATCCTTCCTGCCGTTCTGCTCTCTCCATGGTAACGGGTATCTGGTCCTGTTCTCGGGCACTGTTCTCCATCTTGGTGGGACAAAGCTGTCCTGAATCTTTACATTTTTTTAGCTTCTATTTGATACCTTGGAGTTTTGGTGTCATGGAGTGGCCTGTCCACGCAGTGCCACTTTTTGCTTTTCCGTTTGCGCCCATGTATTACAAATGTCCCTCCCGCCTCCCCGTCCTTTCTGTTGTTTACACACTCCGAAATGCCAATCCTCCATCTGCGCGCTTACCGAATCCAAACATGGCATGTCCACATTTGATAGGCAAAGTACGCTCCTGTGCCAGAGCTTGCAGGCCAAAGCACCACAGCGGCGACGACCCATCCAGGCTTAGCTGCAAACAATTTCTATACGCGCTCCCTTCACACGCCGTTCTACCAAATGGGCCTTGCGGCTCTGGCGACGACGGATGAAGCGCAATTTGACTATGGAATTGCTCAAGGATCAAGGTAACAGACGGCATTCATGCACCCCCCGAGTCCCTGCTATAGTTTGCACTACCCTCGCTTCATTGGATGTGTGCTCCCAGCGCTGTTTCAACAATCGACCACTGTTTTGGCTCCCCTGAACTGATCATTTTCAAGTGAACAAACCGTAAATTAACCACATTGGTGCTAATAACATGTGTTGTACACAACAAATTTGAACACACACAAATCGCTGCGATTGTAGTTCAATGGCACTGTTAAGCACGTCCTCCTCGATTGGGTCACTCGAGAACTCTAGACTCCCTGTGTTCGATGTCAAGGCCTACACGTTCCGAAAAAAATCAAGACACTACGTGGCTGTGAAGCACAGGAATGCACTGCGAATTGAGCCCATCATCTACCTCAAGACCAGCATCCTTGATAACCACCGCGATGTGGTCCGCAATTGGGATTATCTCCGGCTTTCAATCCACCGATTCAGGGAGAATGCTCTCCCGAAAAAGAAACTAAGCGCCGAAGGTAAAAGGGATTGACCCAATCCACTGCAGTCATTATTAAGAACCTGTAAAAAAACAAGGTCTCCTAACCTATCCATATCGGTCATCCTGCTTCCTCACGGTTCGCCCACGATAGAAATGAGAACAGCAAGGATCCTCGACGTTAACATATCTCTCGTTTCACCCAATAACAATAATCGCCCGATTGAAGACTCTTGCCCAGCTTGTGTCATGCGCATGGTAAGCTTGATCTGCAATATTTTTTGCATGATAACCTAAACCTTAGCCCCGCATCTAATTTCAGCTAAAACTGTTTACTTTAAAACAATCGCGAAACAGGACGGAGAACGCAAGGTAGGCCTCCCAGATGAATATTGATATCTGCATATCGCATATTTTGTCTACTTCAAGGCTCACTAAGTATGACTATTTCTTCTTTTTTAGATCATGCAAGTGCTCGCCAAAAACTTCAAGATGACGCCTGCAGGCGAGCCAGTCATCGACATCCGCAAAGGACACGCCATTGTCTGTATAAAACTAAACTGTTACTGCGATCATCACAACGAACATGAAGGGTTTGTGGTCAGGATGCAGACGGAACCGGAGGTTGTGCGTCTGGGTGGTTCAGTCAATCTGCGCATCTGCTGTGAAGCTCGATCCAAGTCAGGACCTGCTGAACCAGAGGCTGAAGAAGAGGATGGGCTGACAGATATCGATGCTCCAGTTTCCACTGGTTCTCGATCGCCGCTCCCTAATGACCGATCTGTCCAGAGTCCATCTATGAGCTACGGGAGTCAGAGCCCTGACCCGCGAGGGCACCAGCGACACCCATCAACAAACTCGAGCTCTATCGCTTCTCCTCGATCGATGGATGAACGCGTCATCTCTTCACTGGCAGTCGAATCTTCCCCTAGTGGCTACGACAGTGTTCGTGGAATTTCACCTCCAGCATTCAGGCAAATATACCCATTGACGCCCAGCGAGGGCACGTGTCTTGGCGGAACCAGGGTGACGATTCACGGTGCACACTTTGATGTGATGCAGAATCCAGTTGTGTTCTTTGGAAAGGTTCCTGCGGAAATGGTGTCGATCTCTCATCATGATGTGATGGAGTGCACTACACCGCCAGCCGAGGGTCTCAAGCCAGGAATTGTGGCGGTCAGGATTGCATCTCTGGCGTTTCCGTTGGGGACGGAGGAGAATGTTGCTAGCGTGGATTTCATGTACATGGCGCCTCCGGATTACGAGTTCTACAACCTAGCAGCAACGTCCTTGTCCTATGCCATGGCGAACGAGTATCCCAGTGACAACAGTGTAAAGTCATATGCGAATGCTCTTTCCTTGCAGTGTGTACGTGCTACATCCACTAATAATGTTTTCTTTTTCATTGCTTTGACAACTTTGTTTTTTAGTTGGCTTATATCCTGCAAGCACATGGCTCTGGCCTAGGCGCTGGACTTGGTCAAGGCTTGTTTCAAGGAACGGATACCCTTTCTGGAGATACGCTCGATGTTGGGTTCGCGTGGAGACTTAAAGAAGACATGGCACTTGATTTCCTGAGAGCCATCCAGATCTTGGCGCCTGGAAGGATTTTACCGGCATTCCAGGTTGGTTACGTATTCTTCCTCGTATATTTATTGCTGCATGTAGTCTTCGGCGAGATCTCTTTGTTAACGCTCTTTCTGTGCATGGACAGAGCGAAACTGGACATACCCTACTCCATTACGCTGCCCAGAACGGTATGATTCACCTTGCAAAGGAGCTGCTCGAGATGGGTATCGACCATACTGCCGTGGACAGGAATCGCAAGACTGGTATGTCTCCGTGGTTCTGGTTATTTATGTTCGTATATTCATCATATGAATATCTATACTAACGCCATCATTTTGCATTTAAAGCACTTCATTTTGCTCAGCTCGCGTCCTCCCCCGAAATGGTGAGCTTACTCTCAAAGGCGAGAGTACCGCCACGCCCTATGGTGCCTCGACTGACGGACACTAGCATCTCTAGCACCGACACCACTGTTGGTTCATCCAGCATGAAAGACATTGTCAAAACCCTAGTTCAGAAACATG
Organism: Dissophora ornata; assembly: GCA_025201705.1. Classification (NCBI taxonomy): domain Eukaryota; kingdom Fungi; phylum Mortierellomycota; class Mortierellomycetes; order Mortierellales; family Mortierellaceae; genus Dissophora; species Dissophora ornata. The sequence continues at coordinate 12,095 of MU616952.1, forward strand.
AAAACACACTTTCCAAAGCGTTGATTCAGGAGCAAGAGCGCAAGGGCAAGGAACTTGCACAGTTACGCATTCGCTCTTTAAGTGTCATGGAATTGCGGGACCAGCCACTGGTAACAATCCGACCACCAACGCTGTCAATCATTGACACAGAGGGCGAAGAGTTTGAGCAATTTTCAGAAGAGTCGTCTCCATCGACATCAAAGTCTTCGGATGACGGTGAAATCGAGGATATCGTCATGGGCGAGGACCGGAAGCGGAAGGCTGCGGATGAACCAGCTACATCCAGCATGACGAAGAAACTGGCGGCGGAATCGATGCCGGTGTCGATGAGCGAGGGCGTTCTAAAGGCTGTTTCTATTGACCCTACACAGATGGCTTACATCCAGAATGGAATCAAGCACTGGGAGAGTACGCGAGGTGTTCAAATATTCGGAGAGATGATGAGCACGACCCCTGACATTCTAATCTGGGCATGCGAATCCGCGGCGGTGACATCGCTCAAGGGATCTTCTACCGACGCAGATTCATACTCGACGCCTTCGATCACGTCCTCGGAGTCGACACTTACAGTCTTGGCTCTTTCAACCAGGGGTCTACACTTGTACCTGGAACAACTTCCTGCTCGAGATTCAACTGCAAAGCGACTAGAGCATTGGAGTCTGGCCGAGATTGATAATGTATCATGTATTGCCCAGAAGGATTCTAAAGACGTTCTCAGCATTGATATGTTCGGCATGGTTCCAGGAGGCAGTCACGACTTGGCCGGCGAACGTATTCAAATTATGCCAGCTTCCACCACCTCTACGAGCGAGATTTCGAAGACTATCGGGGAAGCGCGGAGCCGATTGATCGATAGCCAAATGATGGCAAACCAAAACGAATGCATAGAATCGTTGCTGACGATGTGGGGTACGCTGCTCAACATAGACAAACACGATGTTGAAAACGTGATTAAGGACGATCAACTGGAACTCGATAACGATACGCTTATTGTGAAAGCTGCTCTGGACGATAAACGCTATAGTCTTGCGATGATAACCGCTATTTTCAGAACGGCCAGAGATTTGCAGGATGCATGCGTCAAGATTAAATTCCGAGGCGCGACAGTTGTAGAGGACGGTTGGGATCGACCAGAGCTGATTCGGGAGTTGGAGGGAGCTGTGCACGCCATGAAGCACGTGTCTCGATGGGAGTTTAGCAGTTGTGGATGGACGACCCAGACGGTCCAGGGACTCCTGAATGGATTGAAGGCAGATCCAATGACTCAATGCAGAGAGATTTCGTTGGCTGGAAACAGATTCGGCGGTGAGGATGCTGTTGGCCATTTGCTGATCGAGTGTGCTGATATTCTCCAGGGACTTGAGAGCCTTGACCTGACAGACTGTGATATCGGACTGAAGGGCATGAAGGAACTCGTCCACCATCTGGAAGATATCCTGGAGTTGCGTGTACAGGGCAACCGCATGGACGATAATTGGTGGCAATGGATGGACGCAGTTCTGGAGAAGAACCCACAGATACAACGATGCAGTCTGGGAGCACCTATAGCAGCCACTGATCCTCAAAAGAGCCTTTTGTCGATGGAAAGACTCGAGTCAGTGAGGGATCTGGTGGAGTTGGACCTGTCCAACTCTCCTATGACGCAGCACACTCTTAAAGTTCTGGAGGACCTCGTGGGTAAAGATTCACAAACTCTGCGAACTCTGAACCTGTCGCATTGTCAACTGGGTTGGCTTGATCTTACATCAATCTTCAGAGCCGTTTGCGACGTGAACAGCTCCACAAAGTTCACATTCGAAATCAGCAAGAACCCTCTGTTCGACTCGGACGAAGCAATCCGAGACTGGGAATCGACTGTGGAAGAGGCTCATGTCCAGGTGCCTTTTGGAATTCAGATGACAGATCTTCTGCTCTCAGACGCGTCTCTGCAGCGCATTCTTAAGCCATTGGAACAAGCGACCTGTTTCAACGAGTTGAACGTCAAAGGACTTTATATCAAGCGCGAAAAACAAGCATCTGAGCTGGAGTCACTTTCGTACGATGACGCACGCGTCCGAGCTATCCCTGAGGGCGCCTCCACTGAGACCTGTCTCGCTTTGGGTCGCATTTTGACCTCAAACTCGACTTTGGTCATGTTGGATGTATCAGGCAACTTGGTCAAGAGCGCCGCTCAAGATGATGGCAATTTGTCAAGTTCAAAGCTCGCGGCTTCTCCCCTAGCTCCTGTGTCTCGCTCCGTCGGTGGATTTGGCCGTGATGTCGCCCTGGCGTTCCCATCCCTAGCTAAGAATTCGACCCTGCGGTTCTTGTCGATTGACCACAATAGATTTGGGGAGGATGGCATGAAAGAACTGTGTGAAGCGATGCGTTCCAACACAACCATCGGTGTCCTTAGCTGCGATGGCAACGACGCCTTTACGCCAAAGGGACTTCAGGCCATTGAAACAATCTTTTCACCCGTAACCTTGAGCGCAGCAACAGCAACTACTGCGATTTCAGGAGAAGAGACCACCTCCCAAGAACAAGGCCCTCATAACAGCTCACTGTCGGTCTGGAAGCTTGGACGGGACGAGATTCTGATGCATATGCAGTTGTTGGCAAATGAGGTACACTGGCTCACGGGCGAATACAACCAAATAGAAAAAATGCAAGCGACCAACATGCATGGTGCCGACATCAAGTTTATGGGGTCTACGCCGTTGCCCGATGTAATGCGGCGGCGAGAAGCTGCTGAGAATAACCGTATAGAGTATGCGGAGGCCCATGTAAGGATATTACGAGCGATCAAAGAGAATAACCGCCGGACTAAGGAGGTATATCTTCGCCATCAACATCAATCTGAACTACAGCGCGTGTGATGACTATCGTTAGTGTGTGATATAGATATTGATAGACAAGAATAAAAAATAAGACCATGTGCATGGATGTGATCATAGGGGGAGGATTCAATCGGTGCCTGGGGTGACATGAAGAACTGGTGCTTGCGGAAGACGTGGTTCGAAACTGTAGATCCTCAACAATGATGCCATCGTCTATTGGCATGAACGCGTGGAAAACAGCTGCGGTCTCCATCAAATAACCGGCTACACCGTTCGAACTCACCCAGTGTAACATATTGCAGACGGTGAAGTGTCCTGGATGTTTGAAATCGAGGGGGCTGAAGGTATGTAAGTGAACCCAACGATCTGAACACTTGCCATGGCAATGATAGGGTGGAGTACCAGAAATGTTGAAGGGAGGCAGAGAGAGAACAGAAGGTGAGATGTGGACGGGAGACAGGAAGGTGATTTACCTAGAGGCATGGTCTTAATAGACAAGAACGATGGTGCTGGAACTTTTGACGAATTTTGGTGGCGCCTTTGTCTTTTCCAGGGGTCGCAACGGCCACAACCTCCTATTTTTACAACCCGGAAGAAGATCAAGCATGTGCCCCTTTTTTTTTAAACAATCGTGCCACCAGTGTTCCTGCAAACCCCTATGCATCTTGTGCCATGACCAAGGTGTGCCTGACATGACCTCCCGCTCCCTATCCTCTCGTGTCCACGGGTGCTCTCTGTGATGTATGACAGAGTGCAGCGACAGTGTGATCTGCGTGTGAGATAGACTGTCACCACAACCACTCCAGACCCAATCCATCCATCCTCCGGTCATCGCGAGTAAATTGTACTACCTCCTCTTTTTCTTCCTGTTTCCTCATAAATACTCTCCTCCAACTAGTACCTCCGAGCTTCCCCAATTATTCTTCCTTTTTATCCTCCCGGGATATCACATCCAAATATCCATCCTCCGCAACTTCCATAATCCAACGCTTAACGATTCCAACATAAGCGGACACTCTCACTCACAACAACAATCCCGCACCCAAAATACACACACATATAAACATACGAGCATACACAAAATCATGACAGACCTTACCGCGGAAGAAATGGCCCTAGAAGCCATGCTCGAGTCCCGTCTTGAATCCATCTCTGCTCGCCTCCATGCTCTCACTCACGCCAGCAAAAACCTTTCAACCGAAACCCAAGAACTCTTTACAGTCATCCAGGCGAAATTCCAGCGAATGTACGTTCTCGAGGACAACTTGCTTCGAATCCAGGGCAAACCGGGTCTCTCGAACATCCATCTCGAGACTGGACCACAGCTAGTGCCGATACTACCGGCTCACATGAGGACGGGTGTTAAAGGTGCTGGTATTAGAGACAGTGACATTGAGGAGATCAAGATGGGAGTCAAGACCCTTAGACGGAAATTCCATGCTGCGAGTGCCGTCGTGACGACGGTGGGTTGGTGGAGACATTTGAAGGATAAGGAGAAGAACGGCTCGGTGGCGGCTTCTGGCGTGCCAATCGAGGTCACCATGACACCCGTTGAGCCACCCGTTCCTGCTGTGCCTGTTGTACCCGCCGTTCCTACTACACCCATCGTAGCTGCTCCACCAGCAGTAGTTGCCGTTGTACCTGTTGTACCAATGATAGGATTTAATGCAGCAGCTGCTGCTATCAAGGCCAACAAAGCCAACAAAGCTGCCAATATGAAGAGCGAGGCACTGTCTGTCGATACTTCCTTGCAGACACAGCTTTCTTCGCCGCACACACCACCTTTGTCGACGCCCATGTCGCCGACACATCTGGGCAAGTCTGGAGTAATCTGGCCAAAGACGATGCTCTCCCCCACGTCGCCCTCGACTAAGAAACGCAACACCTTGACATTGCAGCAGATTTTTACGCCTCCAGCATCAGCGACAGTGACGAAACCTCTAAAACAGCGCGAGCGTGCCAATCCGGCATTAGGTCTGTGCTCGCCTCCTACGTCGCCCATGGCTCCCGAACAAACACCGACTGCCGAAAACACCCTCATGCGAAGATTTAGTCTGCGTTCATAAGAGACTTTACATAGCACGCCAGACTATATGACTTCAATTCACCTCTATTACTGCTATGATCGCTCACATATGCACCATGAATAAAGACTGCCTATTCGACTTTGCTTAGGATCGCTTAGTTGAGAGTGCAGAGGAACATCTGCAGCTCGGAATGCATCGCTTCTAACTCTAACATCAGAATCCGTCTTCTCTCTGTGCGGTCGTTCAGGAACCGGGGTAGATCCATGCGCTCCAGATCTGGGCCAAACGTATATGGGAGTTGCTTTGGGTCTATCGTGGATCGACGGCTACTCTGACCGGAACCTTGCTGCCCCTCCGTTTGGTTGTTTCTATTACTGCTGCCACTGTCGCTTTCACTGTCGTTAACATTGCCTTGGTCTCGGTGCCGACCCAGCGACGACTCAGCAGGCCGGCTATGGAGCAAAGAGTAGACTCTGTTGTGCAAATCCTGCGATGGTGGCTGTGGTCGTACACGAGGCTCTGAAGCGGCTGATGGTGGCGAGGCCGTGGAGGATGTAGATGGCGCTCCAGCTTCAATAGAGTCATCATCCTCGCACCCGTCATCGACATCCTCATATTCCTCCTCCGCCAACTTTTCCCTCTCTACTTCTTCAAAATTTCTGATTTCTCTTGCTAGCCAGAGCAGCCTCTTCTCCCGAATCATTATAAACGTAGACACGATGCTCAAGCGCCTCGCATACAGCTGTTCGCGTCGTATGTGTTTTTGGACACCACGAACTGTCCAGTGCGTCATCGCTGCTGCCAAGAAATGCATCCCAGAAACGACCAACGTTGGGACGAGAGGGAGAAATGCAAATATAACTGGTGTATTCGAAAGTGGTCCTGTTGCCCTCCACGCACCTCCTATTGTCAGTATCCCAGCCCCATGGTCGCTTCTGGAAGGAACGCCGCTACTGGGTGGAGCTAGACCCCAAGGGATGACAGACGACCGGGGAGGCGACAGAAATCTCCACGTAGACAAAGATCCAAGACTTGGTAGCCATGACGTACATTTTGCGTAGAATACTGCGAATTTTTCGGTGGAGATGACATAACGAAACATGGTGAAGCCCCCAAGACTATGTTGCGAAAATGTAGAGATATGTGAATGGGCGTGGGACAATAGTCATGAACGAAGATTTTAATGCTTCGAGTACCTGAGAGAGTAAACAAACTTACAGGGACGAAAAGACAGCGTTGCTCGTCAACTTCATGATGGATGGGTCTGCTCGGTGCATCCGCTGGAAAACCAGTTTCATGTACACTTCCTGAGTTTGTCGAAGAGCTTTGTATGTCCTCGAGAATTGTTCAAGGTCGTCTGCAAAATACCATCCGGTGATTTGATCAGTACTCGCGTTTCCATCTTGAAAGCCCGCGTGGGGGGGGGGGGTGTGTGTCCGTGGCAAAGGATAAGCTTTTACCTGCAGAAACATCAGCTGTCTGTGTTTTCTTGCTCGTGCGACGAGTTTCCTTTGGCTGACGAGAACGATGGTGAATCTTTGGATGTTTAGAACCAGAGGAACTCTCGCCACTGCGGGTACCCGCTGTCATGTCATTGGTTTCATTGGTTTCCTCCTGACTCTGACTTTGGCTCCGGCTCCGGCTCTGATCGTCAGACATAACCACTGCCACCTCCTTGCCTTTGGAGCCCTTATTTGTTGCGCCGCTGCCGTTATCATCCCGGCTCCTGCCAGTGCTACTAAGTTTGGCGGCGTTACGGGTGCAATTTCTGTCCTTGCTCTCGGCGTGAGCCTTTGTGCCCTTGAACTCGCGTTTGCGCTTCGATCGAGCACTACGGTGGCTACGATGATGGCTGCGTTGACGCTCTGGGAACCGCTGCAAAACCGAGTCCACGACCTTGATCAGCTCTGAGAGCGAATTCAGGTCGACGAGGGTCTGTGAGATGTGTTCGAGTTGGGAGAGAGTCTGGTAGTAGAGGCAGTACCTGCGGTTTTCGTTTGTGATGACAAGACCCTGTCGGCAGAGATGCGCATGGGCAGCGGCGGCGAGCCCGAGACCGACGGGGAAGGATACAAGTGAGAAGGATGTACGGAGGGGGAATGCGTTCATCGTAGCGACGAATGGACGGTGCTGATGGGAACAAAAGAAAGATTGTCAGGCGCGCATGAGGTCAAGCTCGACTGCTTTCCGCGGTGTGAAAAGGAGGCACAGTCCAAAGTCGCGTTTTGACGCGCGCGCGGCAAATAAAATTCGTGTTAAGCTTTGTCACCTCTTTCTGCCTTCCTTTTCACTCTCCACCATCCGCATTCTCCAGTCTTCCCACCATGCATTTACCGGTCGAAGTCATTCATCTCATTGCACCGTACCTAGACAGATACAGCCTGCTGCAATGCATGCGACTCAACAGCTATTGGCACTCAAGTCTCGAGCCCATGCTCTGGAGACACTTCATTTTCCTTGCCCCAGGATATAGTCCCCTTCAACAGTTTCTCCCCTCAAGAGAGCTTATCCACAAAAACACCGAGCACATCAGGACAATGGACATCAAGTTCGACCCTCCGCTGCTCAGGGAGTTTTTGGTGCCAGACTATGGATGCACTTTGATCACGAAGCTCCGTGTCTCGAATGCATCAGAGCCAGACAATATCCTTGCGGTCCTGGATCGCACCACCTTGAGTCTACGATCGTTCGCCTATGGCTCTTGCTACCGTATCACCAAAGACGGACTTAGAGTCGACCCTAGTGCACTAAGTCAGAAACTCTGGCCTAGCTTACTGTCCTGCACATCGATGACGCATATCAGACTCTATTCTGTTGGTATCGCAGATGAGAATCTTGACGCCTTCTTCGAGGTATGAAGTCGTCTTTCAAGCCTGACTATGGTTTACGTGCTCCTCGAAAAGGATCAAACACCCCTTAGAGTGGTCTCAGAGGAGGAACCTACGGAGAAACTATGACCTATTCGGCTTCCGCACCTGAAGAAGATGACGCTTCTCCAGAACGATTTCTCGTTGGCAATGCAGGCAACGTTGATCCACCAAGCCTCTCAGTCGCTGGCTGAGCTGACCTGGAATTCCTCCAAGGAGCAGGGCCTCGCGACTTGCGTGGCAAAGTATGCGAGCCAAATCACGAAGCTAGACATTTCGCTCTACAAAGACACGGATGAAGAAATTGCCCAGATGCTGAAATGCTTACCACAACTAACTAGCTTTGATGCCGAATCCACCAATTTCGGTCACCAATCTGCTCAGTACCTACTTGAGTACCGCGCACCCCATCTCCGCGAACTCAACATCAAGAACACTCAGTTCCTCGATGTTGGACCCATATCGCAGAGGCTTTTCTGGTCCTGTCCCAATCTCGTTCGATTTCTGGCTGGATGCGTGAGTGTGAATTTAATCATTCCTGGTCTGCCAGCGACGAGTTACTCAAAGGGTTGGGCGTGCCATGGCCTGAAGGAGCTGGAGATGGAGCTCATCGGATTGGTGGATCAGGCAGAACCCATGGCAACGATGGAATTACTGTTGAGCCAGCTTGCAGTGCTGACAAAGTTGGAGGTCCTTGTCTTGGTCCTGGAGAACAGTCGGGATGAATTTATATTGGATCTTGGTCCCAGCGGACAGTTCTCGCAACGTTTGAGTGGACTCAAGCTGCTGCGCGATTTGATAGTGCCGGGAGTACAACGGCAGATGACAACGGAGACCTTGGACTTTTTAGTGAGACAGTGGCCTAAGCTGGAAAAGCTCGGATTCCATTTAGATTCGGGCGACAAGGAGGCGGATGACGAGGTGTGTTTGAGTCTGGATAGCTACATCAAGTGCAAGTACCCACATCTGACTAGGCACGGTATATATCGGCGACGCCGGACGTGTCTTTTTACGTGAAAGTGCTGCGTAAGTGGATCACATTGCCAATAAAAAAAAAGTCAACAACAACGCGTCCGTCCGCGTCTAGTGACTATCTATTGCCTAGCTTGGAGCTCAAGAATAAAAAAAGAGCACACCACTTTTTTTTTCATCTTTGTCAAATCATTCCTCTCTCTCTCTCTCTTTTTCTTGATTTGCAATCAAGGCTCACGACCCTGTCCTGGGAATTCCATCCGAACTTCGACTCCTCCCCATTCCCACAGCACATTTCGGAGCAGTGGCCCATCACTGGACATCCTTTTGAAGTAAAAAACTTGGTATGGATTGTTGAAAACACTGACCTGTCAGGGGAGGGCTGTTTGAGAGACACGGACCATCAAAATATTCATCCGAGATATATTTCGTTTTTTTTTGCCTCGCTTCTCCCCCCCAACGTCTTTCATTAAAATAGCCGTTTGCTTCATATTTCGCTACAAAAAGAAGCCCGCAGCGCAACAACGAGCATCTACTATTGTATAACCCCCAAAATGGCAGAGAGTCACAGGACTGAGAACGAGCAAGAAAACCATCGTCCTCCTATGGACTTGACACTGGCTAGAGCCGCAGCAGCTTTCAAGGACGCAGATTTTTTCGAGTCCAGCATTCTCTTCTGGTCCACCGTATTGGACCAGTACTGCGACCTCCCTCCTGTCGAGACTGAGGACTCGTTAGCGGCTTTGGTCTGTGGACTGGACTTGGAGCAAGAGTTGGGTCTAGATGTCCAGGCAGACGAACCCATCGATCTTGTCTTCCCTACGACCAACGAAACAACCGCAGCAGTAGACGCAGCGGAGCCATCGCACCTGGTCATTGATGCCGAGACTATCACGCCAATTCAAATGTATATCCTCACAGCACTCTGCTATCTTACACGCCACATTAATGTCCGGATCGACGTCTTGCCCTCGGGTCAGGACACGCTTACGTCCTTAGGGCCCCCTCAACGGTACTACCTCACTCTGACGAGCCAGCAGAAGGAAGCCTATCACTGCATGCTAGCCATCGTCTTTGCGACCGTGTCCTCCATTGAAAACTCAGCACGGCAAGAGTCACCATCGTCCACCGCCCACTCTCAGGGGCAATCGGTGGCGTCGTCGTCGTCGTCGTGGGATCAGCAATTACAGATCCAACAGACGACAGCGATGGGTAACGCCGCAACTGTAACCTGGCAGACAGTTTTATCTCAAAAGCGGACCCCACACAACTTGCCACGGTTCTTCTCGTACTTGAATTCCAGTTCATGTACGGTGGCGGGATCTTCAATCCCAAGAAACGAAATAGATGTGGATGCGTTGGAGCAGGCTGGGTTCAGGCTCGTGATCACACTTATTAAGGAGTATCCACTCTCGGCGACTTGGTTTCATCATCACGACCAAAAGGGCGAGAACACGACGCCAAAGAAGATCCGGAACGCGTTTGTGCCGATTGAGAATAGAAAGGCTCCTGGGTTCCCCGAGGTGTTTGATATTTTGATGGGCTGGTGTGTCAGGACTGGGAACGGAAACATCTTGGACCGGGAGGACGGTGAGAACAACGATGGTGAACCGTCGTTGCAGTCCCGGTATCCTCATCAAAGGGCGACATTGATTCATTGCGGAGGAGGTAAAGGCAGAGCTGGAATCGTGCTCGCCGCACATTTGATCCGGTTTGGACTGTTGGGCCATGAAGGACGCGGCTACTGTGAAGAATGTATACGGAACAACAATGTCCATTCATATGACCTGGAACAGTTCCGAAAGGGATCGGGTGATCAGGACTCTGTTGCGTCGACCTTGCCCAGAATTTGCAGCTCTGTTCTATCTGAAGAGGATAGCGATGAAGAGGAAGAGGAAGGACGCGCTGCATATATCCGCACAGACAATGGGGGGTTCCATCCTGTGAGAAGGAACGAATGCTTGAATCGATACCAAGCCATGATGACGGCAAAGGATGCTATGGCACATCTGAGAGAGCTGAGGCCGGGAAGCATCGAGAGTGTGGAACAAGAGAAGGCCGTCAAGGCTTATGGCGATTGGCTCTGGAAGCGTTCCTCATCCAAGTCATCACGGTCGCTGAGGACGATAGCACAGTCTACTGCTGAAGCCGCTGGAGCTGGGTCAATACCAGACAACACGGATTCGCGTGCTAAGAACAAGAAGAAAGACCACGCACCAAAGCAAAAGACAGCGCCACCACCGCCACCGCCAGCGACCAAGGATGATGATGACTTTTCAGATGACGATTTCGGACGAGGAGGTCGCAAATCGGGGAAGAAGGGGAAGAAGGGGTCCAAAAAGATGCCCCAGGAGGCGCCGAGGACGTTTGTCCCACCGCCAGCGGACAAGATCATCAAGATCCCTGGCTCGCAGCACCACCAGCACCATCTCGTCGTCCAACACAATGCGCGAGCTCGAGAACTTCAGCGTGGTCAAAAGTCTAAAAAGAATAATGGAGGCGGCGGGGGTAAGCAGCCAAAGGAGCGGCCCTCGTATCAGGTCTCGGGCTCTCCGCTTGTCTCTGCGCCCAAACTTGTCATCCTTGTTGGCTTGCCAGGAAGTGGCAAAAGTCATCTCACTACTTCATTGTTACAAGAGTATCCTGAACATTTCGTTCGAATCTCGCAGGATGAGTTGGGCTCCCGATCCGTCTGTGAGAGACTTTTGGCGCAAAGCATGAGGCATCAGCAGACATCAATTGCGGCGCGTGGTCCCAAGAAGGCGTTACCGATGACTATTTTCGTGGATCGGTGTAACCCGACAATTTCGGAGCGTAAGGAATGGTACGAGGTCGCATTCCAGCCCGACGAGGCTATCATGGTCTGGTTCTCCAAGGGCGTGGAGCAGTGCATTGAACGTGTTGATTCGAGAGAGGGACATCCAACAGTGGCCCCTGGCATGGGATCAAAGGTGGTCAGGAGTTTTGCGAAAGGGTTCGAGTTCCCAAATCTAAGTAAGGAAGGAAGTTGGTGCAAGACGCTTATTGAGGTTGGAGATGATGAAGGTAGCGACCATCTACTCGAGATCATGAAGAAGTTTGCAATGGAGGTACCGGCATCTTCAAGCACTAGAGCTTCCAATGCGGAAGCCGCACCCGTCAAGGTGAGACCCGCATTTATTCCCGCAAGAGTTTTGCAACGGAAAAATAACCTTGCTGGTGCGCATGTGGCAAGCGGGGACGATGGATACGACGTCTCCTCATCACATTCGAAACTTCCCTCGTCTGGAAGCATGGCGAGCGTCGAAGAGGAAGACGAGGAGGAGGATGAGGAGGACGACGAAGGAGAGGAAGAGGAGGATGAGGAAGAAAACGGGAGTGAGGACCATGACGATGATGACGACAGTGAGGCTGAGAGCGAGGACGAGGAAGAGGGTGTGCCAGCTACGGAGCATGGCATGAAGAATACGTTGCCGGATCCTTTACCATCGCTCATCGCGCCTGTGTTGCCGTCAGCTAATATGTCAATCACCAAGGCTTTACAATTTGCGTCGCCAACTGGATATCGACCGGCGGTCAAGAAGCCAGCCAAGGGAAGCTGGAAGACCTCCACAATCGATACCAAAGCATCATCCGCTGAAACAGTAGCAGGACTCGCTCAGGATCTCGTCTCGCCAAGAGGAGTTTCCTTTGCAACACCTCTATCAACCTACGATCGTCCGCTCCAAAAGTTCCCCAGGACCCCACATCTATTCGACCCGCTCACTGTCCTTCAGAGTCTGGGGCAAGGTACTGACCGTATCGCTGGAGACCGCGACAGCGCGGGAGCAGAAGCATCTACATTGCCAAGCGTAGGGAGGAGTACTGCCATTAGCCGCTCTGATCTACTTTTACCGCCCACAGCACTCCACCGAGTTTTTTCTCCAAAACCCCACCAGGTTCTAACGGTGGAAGAAAAGATGGACGGTGCCAACATTGGGTTCAGCGTCTTGCATTTCAAGACGATGGAGGGGTTTGCGGGTATCTCTGGAGCAGGACCTCCACCAAAGATTAGGGTCCAGAACAGGAACCATTTCGTGCATCCGGATGATCATTGGCAGTTCAAGAAGTTGAGCGGATGGCTCGAAAGGCATCGAGAGGATATTCTGTGGCTTTGTGAAGGACGGTGGCGGTATGAGGCTCGACGTGAAGGTGGTGGCAATGGAGCAGAGGGGGAGACTGGCGAAAAGGACGGAGACGATCAACAGGAAACTCTCGGAGAGGAGGAAGAGGAGGAAGAAGAAGAAGAAGAGGAGGAGGCGATTGTTACGGAGGATGATGGAGACGACGCCTGGGAGGATGAAGATGATGACGAGAACGAGTATGTTGATGAAGACAAGGTCCTACAGGATGGACTGGCTCCGTATGTACTCTATGGCGAGTGGATGTATGCGAAGCACTCTGTCCAATACACGGGTCTGAGATCCTGGTTCGTTCCTTTCGACCTCTTCGACATCAAGACAGGCACATTTGTTTCTCGTGCGCTCTTCAGAAAGGCTATGGCACAGACGCAACTCACTCCGAATCCGATTATCCAGGTCCCGGAGGAGGCTTATGGAGATGTTGGAAAGACTTTGAAGTGGACCCTTGAGATGCTGCAGAGTCGATCGGCGCTTATGAGGGGATCCTCGGAGGTGGAGACAACGACTGATTGCCCCACTGACAAACCCCCGCTGCAGCAGAAGGATAGAGTCGAGGGGTTGTATTTTAGGATTGATCAGGGCGATAGACTGTTGATGCGGTCAAAAGTTGTACGGCCTGATTTTATCGCGGGGGAGGAGCGATGGGGCACCAAGGAGCAAGTCGCGAACCAATTGGTCTTTTACGAAGAGACACTGCCGGACTATGATAACGAGGAACACAAAGACTAAAAAGGAGTAGAACTACTTTCCCCAGCATATCAGCATTTTACAATAGTAATTTAGATGGCAAAATCTGTAGAATCAAACATTTTTATTTTTCTCGTCCTATATACACGGAGATATACATGGTTGGATACGTCGGCGCGACAGGAAGGGGGGACACAGTGCGCGATTTTCTTTTTTGCGAGTCTGGACGGCTAGACTTGTTTAGTTGGAGTGGCCATGGTCATGGTGGGCAATATTCTTCCACAACGACTTGCCAGGATGTTCCTCGACAACCTGGCTGCGACGACGATTGGACTTGTGAAGACTGTCAAAGAGCCTGTTCTGAGCATCAATCTTGCTCGAGGAACCCTCCCATTTCAACTTGGCGTTGCTCACTTGTGGCGTAAACGCCTCGTTCTGGTGCGAGATCACAGACTCGGGGATAAAGTGCTGAGGGATGAGACGCAAGATCAATCCCACAGGCAGCGACAGAGATCCGATCAAAATCGTCACCAACCACTGGTGGCCAGTCAAAGGAATAGTCTTGAAGGCCTGACCACCAAACTGGACAATCACATACTGACCAGCAATGACGACAAATTGGACCAGGATAAAGATCTTGTTGTTGTGCAGGTTCTTGAAGATGTTGAGCGAATCATCGATGCGGCGGCAGTTGAGCTCGTTGAAAACCTGGAGGAACACAAACGTGTTGAAGATCATAGTGCGGAGTGTGGCCAGCTGAATGGGCGAGACCGTACCATCAGGCGACTGGAGGTGGAACAGCTGGGCACCAAACTTGAGGAGAGCAAGGTTGAGGGAGATCTGGAAGATAGCCTGTCCAAAAATCATCTTCCACATGTTGAAGTTAATCAGAGGAGCAGTCTTGGCCGTTGGCCTACGCTTCAAGACCTCGGGGCTTGGGGGTTCAGTAGCAAGGGCAAGGGCGGCGAGGGTATCCATAATCAAGTTGACCCAGAGCAATTGGACCGCCGACAGAACCGACTGGTTGTCGTCCGAGGCGACAGCAGAGATGAACGAGAGGACAACAGCGGTGATATTGACCGTAAGCTGGAATTGCAAGAACTTGCGAACCGAGTCATTAACAGCACGGCCCCACATAAGCGACTTGAGAATGCTGCTAAAGTTGTCGTCCATCAACACAATAGCGGAAGCCTCCTTGGCGACCTCAGTTCCAGTAATACCCATCGAGAATCCAACATCGGCCATCTTGAGCGCAGGGCCATCGTTAGTTCCATCACCAGTGACAGCAACGACCTCTCCAAGCTCCTGAAGACGACGCACGACAATGGTCTTATCAGTGGGACTGCTGCGAGCCAAGACTCGAAGACGCTTGACAGCATCGATCTGATCCTCATCAGACATGGCTCTGAACTCGGGTCCAGTCAAGGCAAGACCTCCCATCTTCAAAATTCCGGCATTCGTGGCAATAGCGCGAGCAGTCTGGATGTTGTCACCGGTAATCATACGAACAATGACACCAGCCTTGGCAAAATCTTCGACACTCTCAATAACACCGGGGCGGAGTGGATCCTGGATACCGACGACACCGAGGCAGACGAGCTTGGCGTTGGGGGCTTCCTCATCGTTGAACTTCTTGAAGTCGCTGGACGAAACATCACGGTAGCTGAGAGCAATGGTGCGGAGAGCCTTATCAGCGTACTGACTAATGATCTGTTCAAACTTGGCGCGTGCATTATCGTCCAGGGACTTGACAGCACCATCGGAATCAATATAGTGAGTGCAAGATCTCATGACAATCTCAGAGGCTCCCTTGACGTAGAGGCGGTACTTCTCGGGACCATTAGGAACCTCAACAACGCAGGACATGGTCTTCTTGGCGGAGCTGAAGGGGTACATCTTGGCAACGGTAATTTCGGAACGGATGTTGCTGTAGGATGCGCCCAAGGACTTGATGAATCCCAAGAGCGCAGATTCGGTCTTGGATCCGACAAAAGCAGTGTTACCCTTCTCATCCCTGTCTTCGAACGCAGATGAGTTGAGAGCAATACCCTCGATGATAATCTCGGCGATATCGGCATTGACCTCTGACTTCCAGGTCTTTACCTCATTCAGGTTGGTGAAGGACTTGAGCGAGAGTGTGCCCTCGACAACAGTCATCTTGTTCTGAGTCAGGGTTCCAGTCTTGTCAGAGCAGACAGTCGTAGCGTTACCCATGGTCTCGCAGGCAGAGAGAACACGGACCAAGTTGTTGTCCTTCAACATCTGTGTGGTAGCATAGGCAAGGGCCAATGTGACAGCCATAGGCAAACCCTCAGGCACGGCAACAACGACAATGGTGATGGCCTGGATGACGATGCGGACCATGTCAGAGAAGATCACGTCGCCAGCAGGCATGGGCTCATCCGACAAGGAGTGCTGGACAAAGTACTTGACGACCAGTGTCACAAGCATGGCAACTGCAGCAGCCATACCCAGCTTGGCAATCGACTCTGCCAGGAGATCAAGCTTGACCTGGAGGGGGGTCTCTTCAGGAGCGGCTTCGCGCATGGCCATCATGGTCTTTCCAAAGAACGAGTTGGATCCAACGGCAGTGACGAGCATGCGGCCGGAACCATCGAGGACCTTGGATCCCGAGATGATATAGCACTTCTCCTCTGGGTCCTTCTTCAGGGCATCGGATTCGCCGGTGGCGGAGGACTCGTCGCAGGTGATATTGTGGCTCTGGAGGATGATTCCGTCGACAGCAAGGAGATCACCGGGCTCCATCAGCATGATGTCTCCGACCTGGACCTCCTTGACATTGATTTCCTGTTCACGACCATCGCGCAAGAGCTTGACCTGGCGATCGTCCTTCTTGGCGTTCAGCTTGCGGAACTGGCGTTCCTTTTGGTAATCGTTGATGGCGTTCGTGAAGACGACAGCGGCAACGGCAGCAAGAATGGCAGCACCCTCAACCCAGCCGACACGGGGCTCGTT
Source organism: Dissophora ornata (assembly GCA_025201705.1). Lineage (NCBI taxonomy): Eukaryota > Fungi > Mortierellomycota > Mortierellomycetes > Mortierellales > Mortierellaceae > Dissophora > Dissophora ornata. The sequence continues at coordinate 28,603 of MU616952.1, forward strand.
GGGGTCGTGGTGGGGGCCATAGTCCTCATAGACGCTCACGCAGAGGGAGACGACGGCAGCGATGGACAGCAAGACTAACGACGATGACGATTGCGAGATGAAAGTGTAGAGCGGGTGAGTGCGTGGGAGCGAGAACAGGAGGTACGATTTCGATGTTTGAGAGTAATATGAAGAGACTAGACTGGTCCATGGCAAGGTTGTGTGGTTCATGCGTGTATTGAAGTGAATAAACAAATACTTACTCAGAGTACGGTCATTGTAAGCCTTCTTGACCAAATCGAAAAAGGTCGCGCTTTTGACCGTTGGTAGAATCTAGGGAAGATTCCATTGTGACAAGGGAAATAAAAAAAAATTTTAGATTTAGTGTATTTGGTGTCCAGCCACTGAGATGTTGCATGAATATTGCAAACAGACCACTCCCTCCCGTCCCGCCCCTCCACTGGAGCGCACAAAAAAGCGAAAGAAAAAAAGTCCAAAAGACCATAACCTCAATCTCGCTTCCCAGAGACATGTACCATGACACAACCAGCACAAACCAGCACACGCACAACACGCTCAATATTCACACATGTTTTAGAAAGATCGAAGCCGTCTTTTTTCTTAATAGTTCCTCCAATAGCGCGCACGCTGTAGCCCATGGGCGCACAAGTCGCGCTGAAGTCATCATGGAACACCATTGCACGCCATCTCTTTAAACGGCACGCGTCCCAGTGCGACGATAAGAGATATCGCATCGCCCGAGGAGCAATTGAACCCTGGATCGTGTGTAATGCACGTATGCCTTTGCTCGTAGTCTCGCTTGCTCACTCCAAAAATAAAAATAAGAAGCACCCCTCAAACACGGCAATAGACTTACGTTTCGGCCATAGAGTTCGGATCGCGCTTTAAACTTGAGCTGATCCGATGCTCCCAAGGACGGTCCGCTGGCCTCGTCTGAGTGCAGTCCGTAACTCGGGTCGACGCAGAGACCTTCGCAGATCTTGGCACTACCGCCCATTTCCCGAGGAAGCTTTGGGCTGGTGGGGTCCGTCAGTGGAGCAAGGTCCTGGACCGTGTACACGAGCCTGTGGCGCCGGGTGTCGGTGCCATTCTGGGCGCCGAGCAAAGGCTCGCTCGCAGAGTCTTGAGGCATGGGAGGTTAAAAGAGGAACGGTATGAGTGTGATCGGGTAAAGGAGGGAGCAAGGGAATAGGTGAGGGGGACGGGAACGACTTTTCTCTTCTTCTGCTGTTGGGGAGGAGACAGTGGAGGAAAGGAGAGGAAGCGTGAAGAGAAGAGAAAAAGAAGAAGAGGAAAAGAGAGAGAGGAATGGGCGGCTTTTATGGGAGTATGTGCCATTCCAAAAAACAAAAAAATGCATCTCTTTCCCCAGGAAAAGAGGGAAAAGAGGGACGAGGGAAGAGGGAAAGCGAAAAGGACCAGGCTGGACCAATCTCGCCTGGAAAGGAAGCCGAGCGTGCATTTGGACACCAAATACAAAAATACAAAAAATACAGCACTTTTTCCCGCCCGTCGTGTTTGCTGACATAAAAGGGCTGTGCGCACGTGATGGCCTGGCATTCGTGGCAGCAAAGTGCAGCAAAGTGCAGCGAATTCTCCCATGTGTATGCGAATGCCCGGGATGTGTGAAGCAGAGTCCGCGGCAAACCGACGTGCGTCAGTTCATTGTTTGTTTCTTTTCGTGCATCCGCATCTGTCTGTCGCTCGAATAACAAATATAACAAACTCTGGTAGCATGTTCTGTCTAGCTTTCGTGCCCGATCCTTGATATCAACTGCATGTTTTCTTCACTCCTCGATCACAGCCATCTTCGAAATGGGGACCAACCAGCTTGCTATCCCTCTTTCCGTCAACCTCTTTTTCTTTTTTTTTTTT
>MU616953.1:0-30438 GCA_025201705.1 Dissophora ornata
TTTTTTTTTTTGCTGTTTGGGTTACTACCCAGACCTTAATCCATGTGTCTTTGGAGAATGATGTATCAGGTAAAGACACTCCTCGAAGGTTTGATGTCTAAAACCACCGGTATCATATCTTTATACGTCTATGAAAAATTAGCTCAAACACATTGCTGTAGGCAGGAATGTTGAGTTTGGCTGTGCACCAAACTGGAGAAAAAAAAACTGACAACCTGGTGTTGGCATGGCGTTTTGTTGATATGTGAAGTTGTTGAGGAGTGTGCTGACAATGTTAGCGAAGCAAGTGGAGAAGAGGATGCAGAGGCGTAAATGGCAGACACTTCCTCAACGATTACTGTAGACCAAAACTGAGGCAGATTCTTGAGAGCCTCAGTGGTACTTTATATTCGCAGAAGGTGCCGATGGAATAGTCTTAGCCGCCTAGTCTATCAAACGCGCATGAGGCGTAGGGCTGTTGGGACGGGTCACTGGTGCATGACTGAACCAATAACTCGCCACCAATTATAGTGAAGTCGTTCATCAGAGATTTTGATATGGCTAGAATATTGTCCTTGTCGGTAATTGCTACCTGTGCCACAATGACAAGTGCTAACTTGTGAGCACAATCAACCAGCCACCTGTCTTATGAAAGCAAACCTCCGATGTCGAACTAGACCACCACATTTATTGATCCTCTTTGTGGAGACTCATCATCATTTGACCACATAGGAAGATTGCGTATTGGCCACTCCACTTTATCCTTCTGAGCGCCCATGTCATGGAGGCGAAGAAAGTGGCTGAAGGAGCCATGGCAAGTCAAAATAACTAATAACTGCTTTGGCTTTTGCATACATTGGGCACAAGAATATATCCTTGAGGTCAGATTGCTCAATAGACAGTGGGAATTCCAAACATCCACCAGAACTACAACAAAAAAAAAACTCACAACATGTCAATGGAATTGCGGACATGCGAATTTAATGTTGATGATTGGAAAATGGTCAGCGCGTGAAACGGATGAGGCCGACGTGAGTAAAAGCTAACTAGCTTTGGAATGTGGGACAAGACAGCGCAACTCCCCTGGCCACTCGTTGGTGTTTGTTTCACTCGGTTGCCGTAGTTCTCGCGCTAGGTTGATCGCGTCCTACGGGGGGCCGAGCAACGAATCAACGCGTATCGTTGGGCGATGACGAGAGAAAAATGAGGGGGGGGGGGCCAGGCGTGAGTAAGCAAAGCAGACACATGTTGGATGCGATGCATCAAGGATGTCATATTTTTCTTGGTTCTGTGCGCACTGCTGATCGGGGAAAAAAATATAGAGCGCCCTCACCCAAACAAAGATTGTGCTTTTTTTTTCCTTGTGTACGGTATGCGTGCTTGGACCAGTCAAACATGGACACAGTACACGCATGAGATGCGGGATTAGGTTGGGGATAGATGGAGTAAGCAGCCTCGCAAAAAGAAAAAGAAAAATAAACCATAGGAGGAGGCTGTCCATTGTTTTTGTTGCGCCTGTGCATGAGCGAGCCATGCGTTGTTCTCACTCCTCCTCGCCCTTTTTTTTCTTGCGGTCCTCCTTGTATGCAGTGCAACCTTGGGGGAGGATAGACACGCGCTACCCGAGATGATCGAATTTGAATGTGTTCTAGCTCTCATCAATATCCTCTTTCAAATCAAACTTTCAAGCGAGCAACGGCGAAGGGGCTGGGCAAAACCCTCTCAACGTTAGGAGTTTCAAATGGAGCCCCGCCAGGCTCAGTTTGCAGTGGCAAAGGTGACGGAGGGGTACAAAAAAAAAAAAAAAAAGGTACTGTATGAGAGTGAAAGCAAGCAGGGTCGAAACAAGGGTTGGTGCTACAATCGGATGTGGGGCATCTGCTTTTCTAGTAAGGAAGAGAGGTCTTCTCTCCGTCTTTGACGGCGCGGTTCTGTTATCGTCCCCTCAAAGACATCTCGAAACCTTGAGCAACAATTGAACGACGAGAAGGATACAACAACATCAATATCCATAACAATAGCTCACGGCCCCTCGGAGCGTAGCGGACAAAAACGTGCATTGACAGGGGATCCGTTTGTGCGTCTCATGGTCACACCAGTTTCCGGTTACGCTTTCCCGGCGCAGACGCTCCCTTCTTGTTCTGCAAGAGCTTATTGTGGATCATGTATGTAGTGTGTAGTCTACATGGATGCTTGCTTGGTCGTTTAGTCCGTTCATGGTCATCCGTCGAGGGGTGCTTCCTCTCTCGTTCCATATTTTTTTATGGTTTGAGGTACAGAAAAAAGGGAGGTTGAAAGTGCTCTCAATTCAGGTCGCAGGCAAGGCAGACCATGTGTAGTCATAAGCGAGAGCAAAAGAGGTGGGGGGCACGTATGTCCGCTGCAAGTGAGCATAGAGCATACCAGAGCGACCGCCGATGGGGGGGCGGGCTACGCATGGGAGGACAGTAGAGAGCATCGCATTGTTTGCTGGGAATGGACAATGGGTCCAGGAGTTCATTCCGAGCCCATCGATGCACATGCGTCTAAATCTGAGCATACCAGTGCATGTGCGGGGCAGGTGTCAGCATGGCGACCATGCTCCATGGTCTGGCTCGATTCGATTTGTTTTGATTTGGCTATTTTTCCCTTGCCTCACTCGCTTGCTTCACCAGACGAAGAGACACACGGAGAGAGTGCGAGAGAGAGAGAGAAACGGATTGCGCTTGTCCCCTTTTCACTCCTCTTGCCCATTTGCCATCCTCCTTCCCATCTTCCTTCATCCCTCTCCCAGTCAGTCGGTTGAGCCATTTGCTTTTTTTCGTTCCACCCGAATCCATCTCGTCCGCTTTATTTATTTTCTTCCCATTCCTCCCATCCACCCCTTCCCACCTCGACACTGCCCCTCTCTCTCCTTCGTATCCGTTATTGCTCTCCCCCTGCCCCCTCCTCTCCCGCTGGAGGATTTCTTCATATACTCTATATTTTTATACATTTTTTATTCTCCCTACTGGGCGCCATTGGGACACAGCGGACAAAGCAGTTACAGCTATCCCATCCTCCTACACAACAGACAGCCAAACCACCCCCATTCCGGCCAGGGCACACAGCATCCAAAACGGGCTCGCTTACACGACCAATTGACGCTAGTCCTTCCCAATCCAGCACAGACGATATTGGCCGACCATGAACTCGACCCAATATGGCTACCACCCGTACCCCTCGCCGTCTCAGACCCAGGCACAGGTGCCTCAGCAGCAGCAGCAGCAGCAGCAGACATTGTCCCCCCAGCAGCAGCACCAACAACAGGTCCTCTCGCCTCAACAGCAGCAGCAGCAACTGCAACACCCGTCCGATACATCCTCACAGCAGCAGCAACAACAACAACAGCAGCAGCAGCTCTCGCCTCAGCAATCACCGTCGTCTTCTCACCACCACTCGCCAGAGCAGCAGCATGCCAGCAATATCAGCCTAGACCATGGCAGCAGCAACTCTAATAGTATTTCCACCTCCAACAACAGTACTAACGGAAACAACAGCAACCACTTGGAGCAACACCACTCACCCGCCCACTCAAATGTCGATGTCCAATCCCCTATCGACGCCGAGGGCGAACTCATTGTCCCTGTCCCTGGAGCCCCTCAGACACAGCAGAATGGGACAAGTGTCCCCTCCAGCGCACTGCACAGTCCCCCAAGCCAGGGCCATACCACGCTGCTGCCCATGCCCTCACCGGCCCTTGCTGCTGCCACGGCCGCCAACACGGCCGCGAACACTAACTCGTCTGCCAATCGGCAAATGATCATCCAGCAGTATCAGCAACAGCAACAGCAACAGCAACATCACCAGAATCAGCTTAATATGGGCATGTCGATGCCTATGCAGCAGGGTGCAGCCAACGGTGGCCCAGGCACGATCAACACGATGATGTCACTCCATGGCCCAGCACCTTACATGCTGCCATCGCCCCAGTCTGCGGGCGGTCCATCCTCACTTCCTGCACTGCCACCGCAGAGCACAGACTTGGACTCTATTCTGGCAAAGTATGCAAACCAGCCCGAGCTGCTCAAGCTGATCATTGCGTCAAAGACAGAGGAGGATCGACGATGGGCAGAAGAGGCACGTTACAGAATGATGGATCTGATCATGAGAGGAGACAATCGCGGTGCTTCCATGGCCAGTTTCGAAGCTCTTGGTGGCGTCCCTGGAAATATGCCTGGTATGATGGGTATGCCGCCCAAGCGGCTCATGGAAGAAGGATATGTCCACCCTTCCTTTGGAGGGTTCCCACCCTCGGGGCCAGGGCTAGGCGCAGGAGGTCCAGGCTCAGGAGGTGCATCTGGACCGGGCGGCGCACCAGGATCAGCAGGAGGTCTACCTGGACTGAACCCTCCCTCGACGTCTGCGGGATCAAGTTCCGCGGGATTCCCCTCCATGTATGCGCAATCACAGATGCCTAATGCGTTCGGCATGGGCATGGGCGGTATGCATGGCTCGCAACCGATGATGAACCAGGCGATGGGAGGTGGGCCAAATGGATTCGGCCAGTACGTGGACCCGAGTTTGGCGCGAAAGAGATCCGTGACATTTGCAGGTGAAGTTCATCATATGCGCTCCCAGTCCCTGTCCTCGATGCCCTCGCCCAACGGTGCTGGACAGCTCGGAGGCATGCCAATGTTGGGAATGGGTGGTGGCGCGGATGCGTTTGGACAGCACCAACAGCAGCAGCAGCCAAGTCACCAGCAACAAGGAGGTGCTTTGCAGAGTTCTCAACAGTACCAGTTCCAGCAACAACAGCAGCAACAGGCACAGCCCCAACAGATGCACTTCCATCACCATTCTTCACAGTCGTTTTCGGGGGCCGCATACCCGCACCAACCATTTGGACAGCAGCACACGCTCCCTAGCCTGAACCACCATGGTGTCATCCGTAGAACAAACTCGCTTTCGCACTTGCCACAGACTCAGATCACGGTGACTGAGCCACGCCTGGTGGCAGGAAGGCCCAGGAATGACAGCTCGACGTCGATCCGAACCATGGACGATGATAACAGTGGTATGTTTTTTCTCCTCCTTGATTTTCCTCCGTTACACGCATAATCTCAGTCCCCAATGGTCAGCTGGGTCGTACTGCTCTCTTTATCCGTTTTTGCGTTTTATCTGTTTGGATCAATGATGACATTATGCACACAACAAAAATGCGCTATTGCGCTACTGGATGCAGGAACACCGAGAAAGAGAGCCAAGAGAGCACAACCTAAAAACAGCGGCCCAGTGGCAAACCAGTTTTGCTCAGAACCAAAGATACTAACCAACTCTTTTTTTTTTTTTTTCCTTTTTTTTTCTTTGAACTCTATAAAGATGAGGACTCGGATGATGATTACGACAACCACCCTATCACAGGGGGCATGGCCAGTCGTCCTGGCTCAGCGTTGAGCATTCACAACAACATTGGCGGCAACCATGAGACATCGCTTACGCTCGAGTTTTCAGACATGGCCTCGGTCTCGGGCCATCATCACCATCATGGACACGATCACCATGGTGAACAAGGACAGGCCAATTCTTCATCCTCTTTTAATAACAACTCGTCAGGTGGCGGCCATGCCAAGGGCCACAGGTCGACATCGTCGACGTCGTCGATGTCAGGGATGGCTGGTGCAGGTGCGGATCACAAGCGGAAGCGGAAGCGCCGAGAGATGCAGCCGGTCAACAAGATCGTGGACTCACCCGAGCCTCATTCGGACCCGTTTCTGTGGAAGAATAATGGAAACACGACGCAGAAGAAGACTGGATGCAAGAGTATTTATTACAAATGTTCGAATAGCACTGCAGGGTGCACTGTACGTATCTTGTTTCTTTAGGATGTTTTCTACTTGGTTGATGATGAATGCGAGGGAGGCGGGCGGGTATTTGTTTTATGCGATGCTTGTTGCTCATACGAATTCTTTATTTGCTCTAGGTGAACAAAACGGTGACGGAGAAGGAGGGCGGTGGGTATGTGACAAAGTACCGAGGCGAGCACTTGGATGACTGCAACCGGCTCAAAAGGGCCCAGCAGCTTGCTCACCAACCTGCCCACAACGGACACCTGCAAATACAGAATGAGTAGTAGGAGTCACAAAGAACTCGAAAAAAGAAAAAAGAAAAAAGAAATGGCCCTATCCTCACATCCTTTGTATCATACCCCACCCGACCTAAAAGTCAAATAAAGCCAAATCAGAATGCATACTTTTTTTTTATGGTCGAAAACGTTCTTTTCTATATATCGGGTCTTCTTATTCTTTCCATCTTTACAAAGTCATGGTGACAGTCAAGCTCTTAGCATGGAGTAACAACACTGGAATATCGATTCCATCCATGAGCAGATCCAGTTTCTCCAGGTACGCGACCGAACTCTGTTCTCTCAGACATGTCCCCTCCTCTGGTGCAGGGACGGTCGTGAAAACGATCGACGTTGTCTCACGCGAGGAATGGATCCGCATCAACTCGTTCAAGATCATGAGCTGCGTCTCGGGAGTGAGGTGGTCGAATTGAATCGGAGCCATCGACTGACTTGGACCTGGAGATGAAAGCACCCTAGCCGTCATCATGGGGTCTTCGTGCGGGAACGCCAACGGAATAGGAGAGGCTGAATGATGAGCATCATCACCAGGGACGATGACGTCGGAAGGAGCTTCTTCTCCAGAAGGCAATATGGAGTAAGCAGCATCTTGAGTGGTGCTGGTGCCCTCGGATCCTGATCGGGGATGAAGGTTTTGGTTGTAGGTGTTTGCTGCTAGAGGCGACGAAGAAGTGGCGGCGAGAGAGCTGGCCCACGGGCTGCTCACTACACCACCAGAAGATGCTTGATGCTGTTGTTGTTGGTATGGATGTACAGACGATATTGGGTATTGTTGAGGGTATGCATGGCCGATGGTATGTTGCTCAGACTCTGTGGAGGTGACTCCGAGCGCGATTCCAAGGCCGTGTTGTTCTGAACCTAAAGAGGTATGCGCAAACGTCGATGGCCTGGATAGCTGTTGCTGTTCGGTCGACGCTTGTTGTGATGGCTGCAATGGCTGTTGCTGGTAAAGTCGTTGGGTGGTAGGAATTACCTGCTGCGATAACCGTCGCATCTGTTGTTGTTGTTGCTGCTGCTGCTGCTGATAAAGTCCACCAAAGACCAAATCGTCATCGTTATGGTCATAGTCTTCATCATCCTCACTGCTAATCGAATCTGACTCGCTCTCAGAGCTATCTGCGCTCGAGCCAAAATACTTTCTCGGCAACGGCACGCCCATCCTAAAGTTCATCGAGGTACCCAGGGGTACAGACGTGCCTAACCGACTCTCCATCGGAGATGTGGAGCTAGTTAGCGTGTTCCTGCGCCGCAGTGCCCCGCTACTGGCGCCGTAGTAGTGAGACGATGAAGGGTGAGCAGATGCAACGGCGATGGGTGATCCTTGTCGTAACCGAGGGGATGTGGCGGTATTGACACGGAGGGCATTGGAACTCGGATGGCCCTGAGCAGGATGTGAGATCGTGCGTCGTCGCTGTGGTTGCGGTGGCGTCAAAGGTTGGAAGGCAGGTCCGAATGGTGACCGGGGTGGGTTTGCAGTCGAGGACGAGGATGCGGGGTGTTGACCCGTAATGTTCCCGTAGGGTCCAGTCTCGTGAGACGAGTTTTGCCCGTCTTCTTGTATCCGGGATGTCTCTCCAGTCTCTCCAGTCTCCTCTTCCTCTTCCTCATCTTCCTCGTGAAGAGGCTCATGCTGTTGCCAAAGTGGGTTCATGTTTCTGGGACCGAGCGGCCTCTCCGCAACAGGGGCAACAGGTTCGACCTGGTGTATCTGCTCTTCCTCATCATCTGACCCGAAAGTCGGCGTCATCAGATCCCTGGGAGAGTCAAAGAGACTCTCGCCGCTTACAAGCCTCGCGTAGGTCTCGCTATCGCCGCCATCCAGGCACATGACCTTGACCTCTGCAGGGATGCGCAAATTCTCCAAGAGCGCATGCAGTCGCTGCTTCTCCTCTTGAACATCTTCCTTGTACTCGACAAAGACCATAACTCGGAGGTGGTAGTTGTCCTTCCATTGCGGGACCATATGCAAGATACAACCCATTTGCAGGACCATGGCATATGTGTCAAAGTTCGTTGCCTCTGCCATCCGGCTCGCGCCATAGCCGTCTGAGATCGAGCCTGCTGTTCCGAGCACCGCGGGGATCTTGGGAGAATCGGAGCTCAGGTCCCGCGAGGCGCGCTTGTGAGAAAAGGTTTGGCTGTGATCAAAGCACTGCAAGGGCGCGATCGACATCTGCATGGGCCAGAGATCAATATACTTCTTCTTCTTCTTCTCGCCATCCCTGTGGAGCGAAGAAGGACGAGAGGAAGGGGTGAAGAATGAGGACGGTGAGATTGCGCCGGTACTGAGTTGTTCAAAAAAGTGTTTCCAATTGCTCTTTTGCTCCTCCGGGAGTTCCAGTCGATCGAACCCATATCCGATGGCGACGGCTTTGTTGAGTGACAAGACATCCTCAATGATAGAGACGTAGTCTGTGATCTTGATGGGCGCCTCGACACGAATGTTGTCGATCGGAAGACTGACCGGGATATTGAGCAATGTATGGTCCGTGTACGAGTTGTTCATGTTCGTGTTGGTCGCTGGCGAGAAAGGCCCCTTTTGCAGATTGAGTGAATGGGGCTGATGCTGAAAGGTTCCCTGTTGTTGAAGAAGTAGTTGCTGTTGCTGCAGCTCCTGCTTCTCCCTCAAGTACCGCTGCAGGTTAAATGATCCCAGGACAACGATATTAGGCCGCATTCCCCCAAGTCCCGTTCCGATCAACAGATTTCTGGCTCCTATTCTCACGTTATCTGCGACGCTCAAGTTCACAAACGCCTTGATATGGAGTACATCCACAAACTTGAGCCAACTTCCTTGTTGCCGCCTGAACTCTGTCAACACATCTCTCAGGTCGCCCAGGATGACATGTCCCAAGACATAGAGCGCACCCTTTTTCAAATGGTTACAGAACTGGATCAACTGATACTCTGATCGTGGGTGGTGCACAAGTAACAAGATTTGGGGCCTCCAGAATTTGACATGTTCCTTCCTTGAGTCCAGTCGGAGGAGGTACTTGCGGACCTGATGATAGATCAAACTCTGAGTGACATCACCCCATCGTTTCGGTGGTGACCAGTAATGGATCCAGATGAAGAGGACAGCAGTCATGAGGCCACTCAAGAGACTCTGGCCAAGATCCACAAAACACATCACGACAGCCGACAGGACCATGCCTCCAAAGGCCGTCCACCAATGGAAGAACCGGAAGCTCGGTCGAAAGTTGGGTGCAGATCCAACCTTTAACAAGAAACAAGCCAGGTTGAGGATCAAGAATGTGAGCAGTGTGATGAGTGAGACAAAAGTAGCGATCGCGTTCATGTCGGTGAGGAAGAGACAGAATTGACAGAGGATATAGGTCAAGAGAACTGCGAGTGTGGGCTCGTCTGTCTGTGGAGTACCCTGTCCAAAGACTGCGAGAAGTGGTAGTAGGTTGTCGCGAGCGATCGCTTGTAGAATTTTAGCTGCCCCAATCACACTACCCAGTGTTGCAAAAACTGAGGCCGCTAATGCTCCTGATGCGATGAATAATGGCGAAATAGAGACCTAGTAGTAGTGGAGCGGGTTTAAAAAATCGATATGGTCAGTCGCGCTATTTCCGTATCCATAGAAAGAGAGAGAGAGAGAATGATAGGTGAGTGTAAACTTACATCCTGGAGAACACTGAGATCCGTGTACATTGTGCTCCTGGAAATGGATCCTCCCATGAGAACAACAATGCAGAAGTACACACAAAAGGTCGAACCTACAGCCCAGAGCGTTCCGCTTGGGATGGATTTGCTCGGATCTTCCAGATCTCCTGACATGGATGCGCCTAACAAAAAAAAAAAGCACAAAAGAATAAGCGGGTCAAAAAAAAAAAAAAAATCTCGTGCTTTTTTTACGCCTACAGCGATTTTGTCTTGTTCTTACCCGCAAGGATTCCAATGCAGGCAGGAAACAAAACTCCAAAGACTGTTTGGAAACTCTGTTTTGATCCTTCCGGTCCATTCGTTGCCGTAAATCTTGGCCACATGTTATCCTGCAATGTTTCCCACGAGAACCCTGTGTAGTCAATATTACGCTCCGGATGCGTGAACGGGGGCATGACCGCAAATGACACGAAGATGGAGAGCGTCGACAACAGGAGGATGACCGCCAGGACTAATGATGACCGCGCGAACAGCTAGAGAGAGAGAGAGAGAGAGAGAGAGGAGGGGGGGGTCATGCAAATTGATATAAAATACATCAAGTAATGTTGCTTAGTAAGAGATCAAGACAGCCGTTAGGCGAAAAATATCGCAATCTCTTCATATAACTCACTGTACCTTTGATCCGACGAGACAAACGAGCGTGCAGGAAACAAGCAAGATTGTTCCATAGACGAACACCCAGAGCTGTGGTTTTTTTTTTTGTTTCATTTAGCAGAAGCGACGGGATTGACAAGTCAGAACGCGAGGTCGGTTGTTTCCTTCTTCTTTCTTCGCCTCTGTTTTCAACACTTGCGAAAACTGCCATTGTTTGGATAGAGAGAAAAAGAAAGAAAAGAAAAGAAAAAAAGAACTTGCCGGACTCTCTGGCAGGACTCTGTACATTGTGCCTGAGGACTCTCCAAAGTTCGAGATCAGTGGTTCGACAAAACCGAGTACATTCATCCCGCATCCCACAACTGTACACAAAAAGTAGATCAATCCAATGCTTCCACCAAACTCGGGTCCTAAGCTGCGACTAAGTAGGTAGTACACACCACCACCTATTTTTTTTTTTGTCATTTGTTCACAAAATCACATATCACACACAATCAGAGTGTTAAATGTCAAGGATCATGCCTTTTATGCGCACAAGGTAAGGTACCGGGGTGAATGAAGGCATGGCTCTTACCTCGCACAGTTCCGTTCGTGCTGATCGCGCTTAATGACATTGTCGTAAAAATATTGATCGCATACCCGACCACAAACATACCCATCGTCCCTACGACACCAGCCTGAGCGATAATGAATCCGAAACGCAGGAACAAGATGATGCCCCAGATACTCAGTACACATGGCACAAACACGCCGGAGAAGACTCCCAGTTTCGAGGACTTTGTCGTGGCAATCACAGGATTGAGTCGTGTCGGGAAGACGGGCTCAGCTCCTCCTCCTCTTCCTCCTCCTCCTGCTCCTGCTCCCGCACCTGTAGATCGGCCATTGTCATCACTGCTGTTGTAAGGCTGTTTAAACATCAATCGATCCTGAATCGATCGCCCAATTCTTGATGCAGCAGCTGCAGCAGCATGGAAAGTCTCCGCAGCACCACTAGAGGCAATTGTGCTGTACGACAACTTTGACTGGCCATGGTTCCCCAAGAGGCGCGTGTTTTCGTCCAGCTCTGATGCGGCATTTTGTGCTGTGGGAAGTGTTTAGTCAATCAGTCCCATGAAACATTGAGAGTAATGAAAAAAAAGGGGACAAGAAGTGCAAGAGAAGCAGGAGAAGCAAGAGAAGGAAGGGGGGGATTAAAAGGGGAGACGAGAGGATGATTAGTGATTGATTTGAACATGACAAGGCAAGGCACAAACAAAACAGCAACCACGCAGGGACGAGCGACTAGGGGATGGACAAATGGCATTGGCACAGCCTGGCATTTCCATTCCCCCCCCCATCTATCTCCTCCCATCCATGCAAGTGGTTGCATAGATTTACCTTGTACGCCCGGCTGATCGAAATAGCTATCCCGCTGATGCTGCAGGGTTTTGGAGTGGGACATTGCTTCAGAGGCAAGCAGCTCTTCCTCCTGTGCAACCAACTCCTGGCTCATACTTCCTCGTCGTAATCGACGATTGAACGCGTCCAGGTTCTCCTTCCAGGTTACGGCCTGGTAGACGGTATTTGGCCGAGATATCCCTGGTAGGACAGCATTCGGAGGACGTGCTGACTTTGTCGAGGTCAGGTTCGAGGACACAGTTGAGGAGGAGGAGGAGGAAAGTGTTGGTTGGTGTGTGAAATAGTTTCTTGGGGTCGAGGGAGAGGAGTAAGGTCGGTTTAACTGTGGTCTGGTTGGCTTGGGGGTGTCGTTGTCATTACTGGCGCTGACTTGTGAATTGTCTGTGGGTGTGAAGGTGCCATTGTGGTGCCTTCGTGGTTGCGACATTCTCTTTTCTTTCTTTCCGCACTTCTTTCACAGTGTGAAAAGTAGTCTCGTTCTTGTACGGCGTCCCGCGGAGTGAAGGAAGGGAAGAGGGGGATAGAAAGGATGGTATGGTTACAAACAAACAAACAAAAAAAAGAAGAAGAAAGAGAAAGAGAAAGGAGAGGAGGAGGAGGGGGGAGAACCAGAAAGAGAGTGTGTGAATGGGCAATGGGATGGCCGTTGTTGTTGTTGTTGTTGTTTTTTGCTGTAGCTTTTGGTTGAGCTTGAACCTTGCAAAAGAACGCTTTCTTTCCGCCCCCCTAGACGCTTCTCTTGTTTTCTTGGTCATGATCAATTGATCAATGGCGCATTTCAGTCCCCCCTCTCTCTTTTGCGCAGGGAATCATTACAGTCGACGTTCTCCTGAATGACACTTTTCTCGCCATGAGACATGATCTCAAACCCGCATTGCCATGTCTCTACTCCTGTATTTTGCAGAGGGGCAAGGCAACGCCCAATCATCACCGCAACGTGTTGACCTACCCGCTTGCAGCACAAAAGCAGGGAGGGGGAGAGTGTTGGGTCGGTCTCCCTGGCTGCGACGACAACAATAGACAGAAGCAAGAGTCTGTGCAAATGCCAGGCAGAGCCGGGATGGCGCTGTGTTGTCGCACAAAATACGTGCGTCCGTCCGTGCATTTGTATCAGTGGCACGGTGCGCGACGCCTCGTCTACATTGGGCATGTGGGCTGCAGATAGGCCATTGCATCATTGGGACACATGGAAACATGTGCATTGAAGCGGAGATAGGATAGACTACTACTCTCCAGCTGCTCAGCATGGAACTTGCTGCCCCGCCAGGGAAGCGGAGTAACGGGAACGGGAACGTGCGTGTGCTTGGGAGCACAGAGGACATGTCCAGCCAGCCAATATGAGCAACAGTTCCCACAGAGCAACAGAGCAGGGTCTTCTTTCAGCCACTGGCAAGCAATCACTTTCTCACGCAACCATCGCTCCCAGAAAGGCTCATTTCTTGTTTGCCCTTCCCTTGCATTCTACCTTTTCTGCCGATCAGCCTACTTGCCTTGACTCATCAACCATACCATTTCTAGTCAACTGTCCATCTTCCCATAAACCAACCACTCTTTAAATCACCCATAACCACACTCAACCATGAAGGACGAATTTAAGCCAGCTGGTCCTGCCCCAGGCATGAACCATGCCGATGTCGCCGTGGCTGTCCAGGCCGAGAAGGATAAGAACGGCCTCCAGCGCAACACAAAGTTTCTCAAGATCGACATGCACACGTACGGAAAGAGAATCCTACCTCTGCATTACATTACCTTGTTCAGCTCCATGCCTGCAGTCATCACTACTACTCTGCTCCATTATTCGCTGATGCGCTCGCTACCTTTCAATTGAACTGCATTACATAGCCATATCCTTCCCAAGCACTGGCCAGATCTGAAGAAGAAGTATGGGTATGGTTCATGGATTCAACTTGACCATATTTCCCCTGTAAGTCGCTGTCGACTCGTTCGCACAAAGCCTCAGTTTCAAGAGGGCGCTTGAGCTGATCATTTCCATGTCCAACATTCTAGGGCAAAGCCAACATGATGATGGATGGCAAGAACTTTAGAACTATCGAATGCAACTGTTGGTCTTCGGAGCAGCGTGTCAAAGAGTGCAATGCCACTGACGTCGATGTCCAGGTAACGGTTATTCCATTCCGACCAATCACAAAAAAAAAAAAAAAAGGACCACCCTTGAGCTTTTGTGCAAAAACAGTGTCTTGAGGCTCACTTCCGTCATTGTGTCCTCCACAGGTTCTGTCGACTGTCCCTGTCATGTTCAATTACTCTGCCCGCCCAGAACACACGTTGGATTTGGCTAGATATTTGAACGATCACATCGCTCAGGTGGTCGCTGAGGATCCTAAGCGCTTTGTGGGTTTGGGAACACTGCCCATGCAGGCTCCTGAGCTTGCGGTTCAGGAATTGAAGCGTTGTCGCGAGGAGCTCGGTTTGGCTGGAATTCAGATTGGAAGCCATATTAACGACTGGAACTTGGATGCACCTGAACTGGATCCCATTTGGGCTGCCTGCGAAGAGACCAACGCTGTAGTCTTTGTGCACCCATGGGACATGGATAACAAGGGGAGGATGGAGAAGTACTGGTTCCCCTGGTTGGTTGGCATGCCCTGCGAGACCACCATCTCGATCTGCGCTATGGTCATGGGTGGTGTGCTCGAGCGCTTCCCTAAACTGAAGGTCTCATTCGCACATGGAGGCGGTTCCTTCCCTGCAACTGTAGGTCGCATTCAGCACGGATTTGAGGTTCGCCCTGATTTGTGCGCGACGAGAACCAAGAACGGACCTATGTAAGTGCCCACCATCTTTACCCGATTGCTCTGGATGTGCTAGCATTGGAGTGGTCGAAAAACATCATATTTACCTTATCTGTGGTTTTTATGGCCATCTAGGACATATATGAACCGAATCTTTGTTGACTCATTGGTCCACGATGAAGAGACGCTCGAGTTCTTGATCAAGAAGATGGGCATTGACAATATCATGCTTGGATCCGACTATCCGTTCCCATTGGGCGAGCTCCATCCTGGCAAGATGATCGAGGAGGCTCGCTGGCTGACAGATGAAGAAAAGGTGAAGCTACTCAGCGGAAACGCCATCAAGTTCTTAGGACTTGAGCACCTAGAGAATAACGAGATGGTAGAGTAGGAAACGAGGAAGGTACCAAAGACTACAAAAAATGTGCACCATGTGCATGGTAGATAGAAATAGCGAATTAAATTGTCTGTGGCTTAGATCTCCAAATGCCCATATGATCTTTGGCGAAACAGCTTGGCTCTGTTCTTACCCTTCTGTTCAAAGCGACTCTGGACCCACCGACAACCCACCACTACTAAAAGAACAACAACACCATGTCCTATAACGGAATTGGTCTTAGCACAGCCCGTGGGTCAGGCACCAATGGATATATTGTGCGTAATCTCGGCCACTTGAGGCACAGAAAAACCGATTTTCTGCAGGCGGATCCCTATGACGATGAACCCAAGATTCGAAAGCCCAATGCAGAGCTTGTCCAGCATGAGCAGAAGCGGTCGATCGAAGTCAAGTGCATGACCCTGCAGGATGAACTTGAGGACGAAGGGTATGTACCCCCATCTTTGTTTTGATCTCCAAACCCCCCCCCCCCCAGCTGCCTTAGATGCGGGTTCATCTTGATGCTTCGCTGACACTCCATTTGTTTTACCATTCATAATATATAGTGTGGATGAGGAAGAAGTCGAAAGACAAGTGAGCGCGCTGCGAGTAAAGTTGTCAGGTCTATTGGAAAAGGCGACAACAGACGCCGCTCTAGCTGTAGTAAAGGCTGCGGAGAGGGAGGCTGCTCAAATGGCGGCCGCTGAGGCCAGGGCCGAAAAAAGGGTAGCAGATAGAGCAGCGGCAGCGGCGGCGGCAGCAGCAGCCAAGGAATCAGCAAAGTCAGGAAAGTCAGGAAAGTCGAGGGACAAAGACGTCAGAAGAGGACGCTCCCGTTCGCGGACACCACCTTCGAAGAGAAGACGCTACTCGCCTTCCGTCTCCCGGTCTCGTTCCCGATCTGTTTCACAATCCCGTTCTCCCTCCAGGACTCCTTCTCGCTCTCGTTCGCCACCTCCAAGATCGTCGAGAAGACGTAGAGGACACTCGAGCTCGAGATCTCGCTCCAGATCGCCTGTGACGAGTCGCCGTCCTCAGAAGGGCAGAGACTATCATGCGAGATCAAAGTCTGCCTCTAGGTCGCCCTCTCGGTCACGATCGAGGTCTGCCTCCCGGTCTTCCTCTCGCTCCAGGTCAAGGTCATACTCCAAGTCGTCCTCCCGATCCCGTTCGCCTTAAGAGACGGACACGAAGTCTTACACCGTGGATTGAATCAACAAAGCAATCTTTTTTTTTATTCTAGCAACTTTTGGAGAATAATTGTATAGTAAAGCGACTTGAAATGATACAATAGGTTGTTCCTGGGTCTCCGCGAGTAGCTATACGTCACCGTATTGATCCCGTTCAACGGAGCTTGTTTCTACAACACAATGCCCTTTTCTTTATTGCCATTTCTACTCTTTCTTTAATAATGCACGATAATGTCCCTTGCTGTATCTGGAGCTGAATATTCTGCTGTCATTGACAACTTGATAAAGCTTTCCAGGCAAATACCTTATTTCCATTAAAAGTTTCGGCCAATCAGGAAACCAGGAAACTTGTGCTGGTTTTATTTATTCCGTGTCGGTCCCTTTGCTCAACTCTCAGCTGCAGGCGGGCACGAGGAAAATAAAGCAATCCTGGTCGCATCATTGGCTTCCAACTTTCCTCCTCAGCTTCCATTCCATTCGGCGTTGTCGTTCTTTTGCTTTTGCTTCTTTTCTCATTTCCCCTCTCTCATCCCTGCTCCATCCTAATCCGCGTTTGCCCCCTTCAGTTTGCCGCAGTCGCATCGAACTGAGACAGTGCAAACCAACGCTACCCAAGGTCCATCGCTTTGTGTATTTCCCCTGAAGAGCCAAACAAAATACAAATCCAAATATCCCCACCAACTTTTTTCCATACCCCACACGGACTTGAATGGCAGCTGCCACCACTGCAACAAACACTTCAACCATGGCGGGAACAGAGGCTGCCAACGCTGCATCAGCCACCACAGCAGCGAACGGAGCAACGGCAGGAGCATCAGCAGCAAACGGCTCCAACAGCAACAATACAAGCAGCAGCAACTCGACCGAAGTCTGGTCGGGTCTTCTAAAGAGCGTCGCGTCCTCACGCCTTGTGTCGGCAAAAGATGTCATCATCCTCGGTGACCCCCATTCGGGCAAGTCGACCCTGATTGAGCTCCTCAAGACGGCGCTTCCGACCCCGTCCTCGGACGCCCTTGCGAACGGTGCGGACGGCTCCAACAACGTCAACGGAGCCTTACCAGCAGGACAGAATGGAGTGTCGAACACGGGCAATGGCTCTGCGCCGGTGATGGTAGAGATGGGCACGAGCACAGGCGAGGACCACCTTTTCGCAGACGGACAAAAGAAGAATGACCTGGCCCTAAGCTACTCTTACTGGGATGTTGAAGACGATGAGAACGAAGGTATTCCTCCCCCCCGCGTCGCAACAGTTGGCACTACTCTGAACATTCTCCTCACGCCTGATAACAAAGTGCAATTCAGGGTGCAAAAGGTGACTGACACTTCTTCTGGCTACTCTTCATGATAACTAGATACTGTGGCAAGACTGGGCTTATATCAGATTGCAGGATCGAACAAGAGCTACTACGCGCTGCTCAAGTACTGTTTTAACACCAAGACAATCGCCAACTCGGCTGTGATGATTGTCTTGGACTGGTCAAAGCCCTGGACGTTTATGGAGACACTCCTGCGTTGGGTCAAGGTGCTCGACACCGCCATTAAGCAGATCTGCCAGGAAGGCGCCGTGGCGACCGCAACCTGGACCAAAGGAAAGGCGATGGTGGAAGAGCTCCAGGAAAAGTGTACGTGCCATACCATGCAATCAATAACAGCATGTGTCTCTGTCGAATGTCTGTGCCTCTTTTTGCCTCTACCCCGTGGGTTTGTGTCGATATTGTACCCTCCGCGCGAGAGAATCCCCTTTTATCTTATTTTCTTCTGCATGTTTATCTCATGAGCGTGCGTGGTTTACCATCCCTCTGTCCTGGCAAAGGGCCAACTAGTCCCCTAGTCTCTTGACTGATCACATTTCCCTCGCAGTTTGTTGATTGAATTTTTTTATCGCCGTCATTAATTATTGTTGAGCTGATACTCTCGCTTTCACATGGTGTTGGCTCGTA
Organism: Dissophora ornata; assembly: GCA_025201705.1. Classification (NCBI taxonomy): domain Eukaryota; kingdom Fungi; phylum Mortierellomycota; class Mortierellomycetes; order Mortierellales; family Mortierellaceae; genus Dissophora; species Dissophora ornata. Next base: position 18,003 of record MU616953.1, read on the forward strand.
AGCTTCCTTCCCTCATTCTGACTCTCACTTTACACGTCGCAGAAAGGAGGGCGTGTAATTATTGTCTACCCAACTAATGCTCGATGCATGTGCCACTTTTTTTTTGTGTTGTGTTGTGCTGCTATTTACCATACGTGCCAATTAGTGAGCCGCTTTCTTCAAGAATATACCGAACCACAGGCCAATCCGGCGGCCGGAACATCAGCCTTTAGTGAGAGTCAGACTTTCAGCCTTGGATCGACAGATGCCCAGTCAGTTCTGTTACCCCTGACAGAGGGGTGCCTCACCAACAACACAGGAGTACCCATCGTCATTGTCTGCACAAAGGTATAGAGACCAAACTCTATACGTCTCATTGCTAAGATTGCTGTTATATCTGTTGCCCATGCTGACAGCAATGAATTGGGAAAATGGCACATGTATAGTCCGATTATATCAACAGCCTGGAGCGTGAGATGGACTACAAGGAGGAGACATTCGATTATATCCAACAGTCGTTGAGGACCATCTGCTTAAAATGTAAGCGAAACAGACTACACTGCACTGCACAATACACCATGCAGAAAAGGCGACGCCTGTTCTCGGCTTTCCTTATCTAATAATATTTATACTATTTAATTGTCTCTCTTTCACTAGATGGCGCAAGCTTGTTCTATACCTCAATCCACCACCCTCACACATATGCTAACCTTCGCCAATATCTGTTGCACCGACTCCTGACCCCGTCCACGCTCAACAGCGCTCAGCAACAGCAACAGCAACAGCAGCAACAGCCGTCGACGTTCCCGTTCAGGTTGCGTGCACAGGTTGTGGAACGCGATCAGGTGATGGTCCCTGCTGGCTGGGACTCGATTGGAAAGATCAAGGTGTTGAGGAATGGATTTGACTGTGAAGGAGTTGCAGATGGATGGGAATCGGATATGAAGGCTCAGGCTGATGGAGCACAACAGGCCAATGGCACGACTGCACCTGCAGCAGGATCTGATGCGGGTGCCCGACAGGTTTATGAGGAGGTGATTGTTAACCCAAAGCGCAGCAATGCGGTAAGTTCGTTTTCCATCTTCATCTTCTTTCTTCTCTTCTGACGTGATGCTAAAGGGTCTTCAGTTGGAAAAGAGGCATTAACAAATGGACACTCATAATATGATGGAATTAGCCTGCCACGATACAACCCCTGATCACAGCTGAGGACGATCAAGTGTTCTTGGACAAGTTACAACGCACTGGTAGCGAGCTTCCCAGCGGAGTAGGGTCGGGAGGCCTTAACGGTTCGGCCAATGGACCACCTGTGGTGGGACCCCTTAGCTCAGGATACACGTCGATGCTCAACAGCCACCATGCCAGCCCACCACCTGCGATGTCGTCTGGTGGTCAATCGATCGGATATGATTCAGATGATGTGGAAGGCCGTCTGAAGCGACTCACATCTCAAAAGTCCAAGGTGAATGGAGGTGGTGGCAGCTCCTCGGGATTGCTTGGTCCATCCTTATCAGAGGCTGGTGTTGGAGCTGGAGCTGGAGGAATGTCGGCCGCAAGCATGAAGTACTTGAAGTCGATGAACGAGAATGGACGACAGATGCCACCAATGGCGGGCGCAGGCAACAGCGGTGCAGCTTCGTCGTTAATGGGAGGCCTAGGAGGTACTAACGGTCTCCAGCGTACTGGCAGCGCGGGCGGTGGAGCAGGTACACTTGGAGGCGCCAGTGCAGCTTCCGGTCAGGCCGAGTCGGCAGCAATCTCGCATTTCTTCCAGTCGTTGATGACGCGTAAAGGATCTGGACTTGCGGCAGGAGGAGGAGGTTTGGGTGGTTTGGGTGGCGCAGGTGCAGCTGCTGCCGGTGGATCGCCTTCGGCCGCTGGATCCGGTAGCAATGACGCATAATGAGAAAAAAAAAAAAAAAAAAAAAAAAAAAAAAAAAAAAAAAAAAAAAAAAAAAAAAAAAAAAAAAAAAAAAAAAAAAAAGACAAAAAAAAATCAACAATGGCAACAATGGCAGCAATGGCAGTGGCGAAAGGTATACAAACAGCAATGGATAGAATCAGGGTTTGTTATTCTAGGCAAGTCAAAGGTCATGACAAGCCATTCGCTACACTGTCGCCCACACCCTTATGATAAACAATATGTCGCCTCAGCCAAACAAAACAACTCCTCAGATATACGCAAGCACCCATTCGAAATCGCATCAATAAAGATACAAAACATGACGGTAGTAATGAACCAGGACTGTTCCAAAGGCGAAGGGGGTGACATTTCAAAAGCTGGCTTGACGCGAACAAATCTCATTTTATTTCACACTGCTAATGCGGGCAACGTTTGTTGAAACATCGACCATCTTTTGGCGGTTCCCTATCGTATATCCTGCTTTTTTTGAATACACATTTAGTTGTTGGTAACGGCCAAGGCACCAGAGGGAACAAGCTGCAGTTCGTTCAGCGACTTTTCCAAGTTGTCGCCGTCCAGAACTTTCCTTGGGAATGTTGTCATCAACTTGAAGCTTCCTTGTCGGTGTTCGCGCATGAAGTCGTAAACTACACTCAACTTGTCCGAGGCTTGGAACGCTATTTTTTTACGAATATGAAGAGTTTTTTTTTTTTTAGTCCCATTAGATTATGATGCGATAGCATGGACAGACATGAACAAACACAATATAGGATGAGTAACGCACTGTGAACGATGGGTTGTTGCCCCTCTGGCTGACGGATCTGCAAACGCGCCTCTGTATAGACCTTGGTCTGTGCCGGTGCCGCCGCTGAAGAAGCCTGTGCCTGAGCAGCAGCAGCGACATTCGCCTGTTGAATCCCCGCAGCCTGCTGCTTCTTCCTCAGTCTCTCCTGCTTATCGGCTTCAATCTTGGCCTTGATCGCCAACTTTGCTAAACGATCTTGCTCCTTCTCCTTCTTCTTGAGGTCAACCATCTTCTTCATCTCCTTCTCCTCCAACTTGGCTTTGACCTCCGTCAGGTCTTGACCTGCTTTGCGACGGATCTTCTCCGATGTCTTTTGGTCCTCTTTATCAGCAAGGACTTTGGCGGCGCGTTTTTCGGAGAGACGCTGTTTGAGTTCTGCAAGTTTGGCTTGCTTTTCTTCGTCCGTCAGGGGTTTGATGGCAGTTGTAGATTCCGCAAAGTTGACGTGTTCAGTTCGCATTGCGTGCCTTTGAGCGGCCTCAGCTGAGAATATAGTTGTCGTTATTATTATTTTTTTCCGTCCAGAGACCAAAGGTTGAGCGAAAGTTAGGAATACGAAAAAAAAACCCCCCCCTCACTCAGCAAAAAAGTAACCACGTCCTGTCTGGGAACTAACCGTTTTTTAGGATCATCTGGCAATCCTGGCAGATAAGCGATTGCGGAGTCTGTTCTCCATCCTGGATCACATCGCCCTCTAAAAGCACCAAGCATTCATGCATTAGCAACAGAAAATAAGATAACAAAAAGAAAAGACGTTGGACGTTAGAATGATGCGAAAAGAGACCCAACACATTTGTCCTCTTTATCAAAAAACAAAGTTGTAACAAACATATCACGCGGCGCACCTTTTTCCGTTGAATCCTCATCAGCTGCAGCATTTGAAGACGAGGAAGGCGCGCCAACGGCTCCTCCAGCGTGCTCTGGGATAGCGTCATCGATATCAGGATCTTCAGAGTGCTCCACAAGCCTAAAGGACGTATTAGATAGAGGTTGCGTAACTGTGTGTCAACTCAAACGTTGCCGCAGTCGATATTCAACAGTCCATAATCTTTTGCTCTGCCGCTAAAACAAATCCATACCAGTCCATGGCGGGTTGGAGTCCAGCGTTCTTGGTAGCCCTCATAGCCTTAAGACTAACAGAAACAATAAAACAACAACGTGGCGGGATGATAAGTCGCGGGTAATCCAGTTGGGGATGTCTTTGTGGCGTCAGGCGCCTTCCTTTTCTTCTTTTTTTTCTTAGTGTTCTGTGCATGCCTCCTCCTACAGCGTTCGATGAACAAGCACTCCTAGAAACAATCATTACACGCGGTTTCGGGGAAAGCCCATTTCCACTAGTTGGTCAGCATCGGAAGCCATGGTTGTTTGTATAGTGGTTGCTGTGAAGATGTTGGGGAATCTGTGGGTTGTTGAGGAATTGAGGAATGCGAGAAACGGCACTGACGCGCTCGCGACACTTTCGAAAGGTGCGTAGTGATCACGTGGTTTCTTGCAGGACACGCGTTTTCTACTGTCGTGACGTTCTTATTGGCGCCTTTCAAGTCCAACCCAACCGCCTTGGGCGTTCACAAGAGACTAAACAGCTGGATTTTTGGCAGTGGATCTGCCCACCCATACGAGAACATGGACTAGAAAAACAATTTATGGACAAACAAAGACTGGAAAGCGTTGGAATGTCCTGACAATAACAGGATAAGAAGGAAGGGAAATGGGATTTTCATTTTTTTTTTTTTCGCTTAGAAGATGTTTCCACGTGCGGACTTTCTTTTTTTTTGTTTTAGTTACCATTCCAAGGATAAATGGTCCATGAATCACCTTCGAGAGTCTCTGCAAAGATGGTTTCCCCGTACCCGGGGATATCAATAAAGCTGGCATTCTTGATCACGATTTCATCGCACTCGTTAAACTTTGGGAGCTGATAGGATTCGGATGCAAGGATAACGACTTTTCGTTCGACACGGGCCTGGAAGTCCCGGATGATGAAAGATATAGCCCACTCTGTCAAAAGGGCAAAGGAAAGATGAAGATTGAAAATACTTGTTACAATAATGTCAAAACAGTCAATATGCAAGGAACCCGACGAAAGGGTTGACATGGGCAAGCTAGACCTATTTTACAGCAGTGTTTGTACCTGGAGGTCCCTCAGTGAACTGAAAGGGCTGCTCGAGGATTTCAACCATTCTGCCACAGACCGTAAGACCGCTGGATCCGAATTTCGGCTTCAAATCATTCAATGGCGTGGTTCCCTAAGAGCGGACGCGATTTATAGGTTCAAAGTTGGAGCAAGTCAGCCTATTGTCACAAATATTCCAGCCCAACATTGTCCTCCTGCTATTTTTATAAGCGTCATAACGTACAGCATCCTCTGCATGCGCCGAAGCGAACTGGGCCTTTCTTCTGGCAATAGCATCTGCAATGTCCATCGTGGTCGTGTTTCTGTTTTGAGTGTGGTATGTGAGGCTGCGGAATTTTTCTTAGTGAAAAATAGGTAGATTGCGTAGTTGTGGTGGATTATGAGAGTGTGTTGGGCAGTAAACGATGTTGATTTTGCTGATCGTGGCGACTCTTTTATGCGTATTCTCCTTCTCTTTCTCACGTCTTTTGTTGTTTTCCCTTTTCGCGCGCCCAGGGAAATCTTGACGCGGCCATAGCTTGCCCACTGTTGTAGCGACCAGAAATGAAGCTACACCTACTATCTGATCCTTTGAATCTGAAGATATCCATCCTTCAAATGGCTTGCTTGTTTGCTTCTGCATATGTGCCGTAAAGTAAAATTGTATTGTGGTTTTGTTTTTCAAGAATAACCTCCTCCCATGAAATGACCTAGCTCTGCGTCTGCAGGCAGCCTTGTTTATGTCTCTCTGCCTTGATCGCGTGCCTGGGTATCCACAATTGCTGTTATCAGACAAATGAGTGACCTACGAGACGCGTCAAAGTTTACTCTGCGTGGTACTTGGTCGAGAACTGGGTCATAGTTATCTTCAGGGCCCTTGACTCCCGGTAGTGACTGGTCAGTCCAGCGGTGATGACCAGTGCAGTTGCACAGAGATGTAGCAGACATTCAGCAAATAGTTGTTGAGTATTGGATAGGAGGTTGTAAAAGAAAGTGGATATGTCTTTCAGCGTGGAATTTTCACCTCAAAAGAGAATAGCAGAATCTCTGCACCGAATGATTGTTGCAATACACCGAAATGCACAGCCTCTTATCAGAGCCCATGTTTACAGCGATGCTATTGTTTGCAAGCATGTTCAAATCTAACTTTGCTTGGCTCCCCTTGTATCTCTCCCCCATGTTGTCTATCTGTCCACAGCGTCTTTTCTTGGCTGATGCACAAGAATTGTTATTTTCTCTGCCATGCACGCGTTATTTTTCCCTCCCAGCCCCCTTGCGTACTCGAGAAAAAAATGACATTTAAATGTCGCCATGGAAGACGACGGTGGGTGTTGACTAAAGCTTGTAGGAAAGCGCGCACATTATATTTGTTCAGCAAAGTCAATATCAAAAGAAGGAAAAACTAATAAAAGATCATATGTCCGAACTATATGGCTCGTTGCCTGCCAATGTTTGACACTGATTAAAAGGGTCGAGGGAGGCCAGGAACTATCTTGTTTCTTTTGGTGCGCTGAAAAAAAAGGGCTGTGATTGTGACTTTAATTTAGGTACAAGTGTCAGTGAGATGGTTGCCGCTGTTCCACTTGCTGATGCAGCAACTGTAGAAGGCCTGGCAATCGGGAATGTCGTGACAGCGACGGTCACTTCCCATCCAGCCGTTACAGCAGCTGGAAGTCGCGGCACCCCAGAAGGGCTCGTCCTTGGGGTTGTAGCACCAAGAACCACCTTGAATAGGGGCGGCCTGGACGACGGCTGTGCTGAGCAAGAAGGTACCGAGGATAACCAAGAACTTGTACATGTTGTTGATCTGGAGGCGTTCGATGGGACGAGGTTCGCGGAAAATGAGACCAAGCAAAAGTAGGACAACATAAAAAGTGTTAGAGCAGAGACAGACCAATATGTTAACATTCCAAAGCGGAATATACCGCGGATGCGCCGTATGCAAAAAAAAGTTGCAGATGCCTGAGATTCCTCTCACTTACTAGAGAATGGTTTGTGACTGAGAGTTTTCTTGAGATTAAAATGAGGAGGAGGAGGAGGAGGATGATGAGATATAAGGACGCGGATGCCAGGGGGTTTTTATAGATCCAAGGACTATAAAGAGCCATTATTAAAAGGTACACAGCCCCATCGATTGAACTCGCAACCAATCACAAAAGACGCAAAAAATGATACATGCCGATGACGATAGGATGGCGATGCGTTCATCAGCGAGGCCAAAGGGAAGACTTGCATGTTCTTAAGGGTTTACCAGCTAAAAAAAAAAAAAAGGCCAATTTTCTTGCTTGCATACACTGAATGCAACTTATCCCTCTGGCTGGAATTGATCCTATTCATCAGTCAGGTTCGTGAGAAAGTTAAAGCTAAGATCATTTCAATGGGCGGGCTAATTTGGGTCCTGAGTGCAGTATCACAAGAAGGATGGGCTGGTTTTCACCTCATACACGAATGGTTTACTTTTTCCATGCAAAGGAGGCGCGGGGGATCAAAAATACCGTGAGACCTCAGCCCCGATCTATGATTCCTCGGCGTTCGACTAATGGCAGTGCATGCCCGACTACTGATTCATGATATGATGGCTTGCACAGGTTACACACGTCCAAATATTGCACAGAGGACGAGATTGCATTGGTTTTTGCCTGTATTGCGTTGTTGAGGTCCTTGGGTTGTGTCAAGAGCCCATGGCTGGTGTCTTGTATATTTTGGCGTCAAGGCACTGCGGATGAGTGTGAATATACTCGTAAGCCAAGACTTCTCGGAAATTATTATTTTTATCGCCTCAGCCTTCTTTGTGGCTTTGCACCGTGCCTCCAATCACTCGGAACGCGTGTCCTACTGTAAGCCAAAAAGCCTAATTTCGTATGTGTACGCAACTTGGTAACGGCACGAAACAGCTGCAGCGCCTTTTTATGCGCAATCGCATTAAAAAACCAAACAAAGTATGCACATTACACAATCGTTTAAAATATACCTTCACTGTACTGAAACTGCTTTGAGGACCCATGTACGCATGAATGCAAAGGCGCCTTAACAGTCGTATCAATACACACATCAAAAAATTCCCACCCGACCTTCGAGGATGCGTTGAGTCTGGAAGGACCTTAAAAAATGCCAACCTCCCTCCCACTTTCTTTTTGTCTTTTATATTTCTTTTCTTATTTTTTTATGAGAGTAAGGACGTTAGAAAGAGAGTTTTATCTACGCACATGACGGTTTGTCCAATATTGTCCTGCTGTAGATAGAGAAGTTCAGCTCCCCCTCTGGCAACCAACTTTTACCATCCTCACGGCACTGTCCGGAAGAGATGCATTGGAAATCCATAGGGCGCGTGATTAAAAGTTTAGGCGCCACATGTCGGGCATAGTCCGCACATTTTCTTTTGGCATGCATGACACTCGATATGAAATGTAATAAAGTGCATAGTGCATACAGGCGAGAACAGTTGTGAATGAGAGAGAATTGATAAAAAAAAAAAAGTGTTGGGGCTAAAACATACGACCGCAGTGTGGACTTGGTACGATTTCAATTGATCACTTCATATCCATGCATACATGGAATATGCCAATTCTGAACCCCGACCTACTGCAGATGTGGCAAGCAAACCCACAAGATGTTAAACTATATCCTCTTACACGTTCAGTGAATGAAGCAATTGTGCCGCTTCGACTACCGGGCGTTTGTGGTCTTTTGTTTGGTTTAGTCATATTTTATTTTTCAACGATGCCCTTCTCAGTCTCGCGACTGGTGCAGGAACCATTGCTTTTCCTCTGGGTCAATACACGATTATATAAATAAATGCAGCCAACAACGGTATGAATGACACCAGATGTTGGCATAACATGCACAATGTACCACTCGGTTGTTCCGAATCAATTCACAAGCCATGCGGCTCTGCAGCAAGCCGATAATCGTAATTGTGTATATGTGAATTTTTTTCTGTTCTTACTCCCAAGGATGCGAACAAAAGCAGTGAAGTATCCTTTTTTAGATGCACTGGTCAGTGACATGGTTGCCGCTGCCCCCATTGTCGATGCCGCAGGTGTAGAATGCCTGTCAATCGGGAGTGTCGTGACAACGATGATCCTCTCCCTCTCAGCCGTTGCAGCAGTTGGCAGTCGCAGCACCTCAAAAAGGCTAGTTCTGGGGGTTGCAGAACTAAGCGCCTCCAGAGATATGGGCGGCCTGAACGACGGCTGCGCTGAACAAGAAAACCCCGAGCAGAACCAAAGACCTGTACATGGTGCAGATTTGGTAATGTCGATGGCCAAGAAGGGACGTGGAAATTGAGGTCAGGAAGTGATATTGTAGAGAAATTACCGTCGTGTTAGCATCCAAGACGAAAATGTATCGTAGACACGCACTTACAGGAGGGTTGAGGTTGAGGCTTGAAGGGTTTCTTGAGGGTAGTGTAAAGTAGAAGGGGGACGATGGAGAAATGCGGACGCGGATGCGACGGTTTATATAGATAGGCCTTAGATGTCACTGGCTCAAGGTCGAAGGCGTTGTCTTTGGTATTTTGCTACCAAACGGATCCACCGGCAAGTCGCGTGTGAAGAAGTGAGATGTAAACGAGAGTCAGAACGCACTGATTTCAGGTACCTAAAATTGCGAGGATTTTTAACCGAGTGCATGCTATTGATCAATGGAGAATAGGTTAGTTGAGGCAGCGCCGCCCACGCAACCAAAGTATGCTTATAACTTGGAATTAACACGACATCTCTGACAATATAACTTTCGCGATTTTTTAGTCACATTCCACCGCGAATTCCACATGGTCAGGGATCCTTTTCAGTCGCTTGAGGGCTTTATTGAGATTGGTGGTACCCAGAGGATCCTGACCAGTGGGTGCGAACGTTCCGCATATGAGGGCCTTGATATGCTTGTCGAGCACTCCAAGCGCGCCAATGGACGTATTATAATCAATCCAGGAGCTGGTAAGCGATCATGCTTCCTCGTTTCAATGGTCAAATAAAAGATATTGGAAAGTTAACGCTGGGTATATAAGTACACCCGCGATCCTTCCCTCTCCTCCCTCCTCTTCTACTTTCTTTGCTCACTCATACATTCATAATAACTAATATCTAACTCAAGCATGTTGGAAGGGAATGGACTATCTTTACTTCGATAACTAGTGATGAACAAAACACCTGGTTTCCTCTCGCTCTTATTGTCAAATACCGCGCCCTGTGCTTTTTTGTGTGACTCTTCCTGTCAGTCCACCTCGCCGCCTCGGCCATCCTGGTTTGTGTTGGCGACGATTACTCGGAAGCTACACGTGGACTCCTCTTGGTGCAGGAAGCGAGCCTATTTTTTAATATGCTCATGGAATTCGCCAATGTAATCTACTACCAACGTAACTCATGGCTCAGGTATCGAGCGATGCCGGCAGAACTCAGAGAGGATCAACGAGATGGAAATACCGCCAGAGTGTTTAGTTAGTAGGTTAGTCTCAAGAGAATATCATAATACTCATCGCTCGGCATTTTTTGTGATTGTCCTACCTCGATCGACTTCATCTTCCATATCTCATTTATCCGCGCGATTTCTCCCTGTATTCGCCATCTATCTATCGTATTCGCCGCCACATATCTTATTACTCAGCATGCTCAACTATCACCGGGATTCTGATCCGTCGTTGGTTTGGTTCTGCCCAATTAGGATAAGGTGCATACATGTGGATGCACTTGTAATGGATGCGAACAGGAGGGGAGGCAGGTCGCAATGTTGACGCGCATAGCAGGATAGCATGGCACCCACGAACATTCATAATTTATCCTCAACTAACAAATATCGAAACAATACGTTCGCCTCCTCTCACCCAAGCGCTATCTGCAATGCCGCACCCAGAAAAAGGTTAGTCTACCACATTGTGAGCCTGGCCAGCACAGCAGCAACCGGCTGACCCATGACTATTCATGCATCGGCTCCAGTGATAAAAGGAGAGCATTGTGCCTCTGGGTAAACATTGAAGAGTTCGCTTGCCTTTTACTGCTCACACACTAGATACGTCAAGCTCCTTGGAGCAGGCGTGGGATGTCAATAATGTGAGCTTAATTAGCACAGCAGCGGCCAGTAGAATGGCCATTCATGCATCGACTCAGGTACCTGAATCCCCAACCAAAGGACCCCTGACACGCATTCATGTGCGTGCATGTTTGTTCCTACGCTTGGTGAGATTCCATTCCTGTAAATTTGCCCTGCGCTGCGATTATGTTGCGTTTTTCCAATTATTACTTTTACGCGTTAATCAAGTTGACATTCATACTCTTCACACTTTGTCCACATGTCCATCCTCAGCAAAATGCCGAAAGAGCTCCACAAGGGGTCATCTGACATAGGATTAACAGCCGATTTGATGAACTAAAAAAAGTGAGGACGCGAATACACGTTTGGGTCTGTGTGCATCTTGTGGCAAACATGGGAAACATGCCATTTCCTTATTCCTGTGCTTCACGCATACTTGTACCTATGTTCCATTTGCGCGAATATGCGAACCAACATGACTTCTGAGTTGGGCGGATATACGTGAGCCTTGACACTCTGCTTAAACTCACTCGAGAGGGCGCTTGGTATGGCATCTTCTTACTTCTTTGAAAGGACTACTTTGTTTAATACAGTTGTGTGATAAGATCCCACTATTACGAAACCTCATCCCAGCATGGCAGTATTTTCATCTCGTTGATCCTCTCTGAGCTCTGCCTGCGCCGCTCGATGCCTGAGCCATGAGTTACGTTGGTAGTAGATTACATTGGCGAATCCCATGAGCACAGTCAAAAATAGGCTCGCTTCCTGCACCAAGAGGAGTCCATGTGTATCTTCCGAGGTGTCGTCACCAACACAAACCAGGATGGCCGAGACTGCGAGGTAGACTGACTGGAAGAACCACATTAAAAAGTACAGGGTGCGGTATGTGACATTAAGACTTATATTGGGGTCGAGACAGCAACGAAGGAGGATGAGGTCAATCACAAAGGGTGGTATGAGTGAGAGGAAACCTGGTGTTTTGTTCATCACTAGTTATTGAAGTAAAGATAGTCCACTTGTTAATTTTTTTTCCCCTCCAATATGCCTGAGTTAGATAATATTAATGTATGAGTGAGCAAAGAGGGAGGAAGAGGAGGAGTGAGGAGAGGGAAGGTACTTACTGTCGACTGAGTGAAAGAGCGTAAATTTTTTCGCTGTGCAGAGGGACGAGTGTATTAAAGGGAAAGAAAGGAAGGAGTAGCTGGAGTAATATCGCAGAAGGTTGAGATACTTTTTTTTTTTGAGGATACAACCTTGCACTACAGGAAAGGCACTTGGCCTGGAAAGGATCCGTTAGGTTAGCGACTAGTTAGCTACTCCACGTGATGCAGTGTACTGGGAAGGTATAAAGGGCAGCTGAGGACAGGCACCAGAGTGCTCCTTGTCTTTCTTTTGACATCGAGCACTGGTCCTTGACCTCCCCCTCCACAGGTTAGTCACCGCTGCATAGTACAGTAAAGGTCTTTCTTTTGACATCGAGCGCTGGTACTTGAGTTGACCTCCCCCTCCACAGTGTACGTGTGAAGTGTGCAGTGTCTGCGACCATAGAACGTTTATCCCTACCAACCAAGCCATCTCCCCCTCCAACAATATTTTGGTGATCTACGCAGGG
>MU616954.1:7374-30437 GCA_025201705.1 Dissophora ornata
AGGCGAGAGCTGGGCTCTGCACCCATGTCTTCATGAATGAGTTTGTGTGTGCATGAGAGCAGTTTTGTCAGAAACGTTTTTTTTTTTTTTTTTTTGGATTGTTTTTCATTAGAGAAAACAAAAACGTGGGATTGCATTCATTTTATGCACGATGGCCACCGAACACGATCTGGACCCTCTTGCTCCCTCCAATTTTCCTCCTAGCACCTGCAGGCAAAAGAAGTGAGACCGCCACAAATAGTGAATGGATGGTGTGTAACCTTCGAAAAAATATGATGGCTCACAACACTCCTACCTTTGTTGGTGGTTTTTAGTATACACACTGATGAACTGAGAGCGGAAAAATATTTCTTTTGGTCAATAGAAATAAAAGGCGCGCGTTTTTTTAATATGGTCGAAAAAAAATTCGCCGAGGTACACTCTTTGATGCCGCTGCAACTAGGCTGCACTGCAAAATGAAATGAGCAATAGATTAAGGCAGGAGACTAGAGTGCGAAGAAGGTTGACAATAATGAAAAAAGAGGGCGGCACATTTCCTCCGAATCCGCTATGCCTGTTTTAGCCTGCCCTTTCTCCTCTGTTGACAGCCACGAGATAGTGTGTCATGGGGATGATGGTGTCATATGCTATAACAATGTTGTTGTCCTGCGTACGTCAGTAATAGGTGCTATCGTATCTGTGTCTTATCAAGTGTTTCGGAAGGACCCATGCCGTCTATTTCTTGTTGTTTTAGACTTCTCTTTTCTGTTCCCGCAGGTCAATAAATCCTCTAAGCCCGGGAAACTGATGATTGAGGACCACAGCGGTTAAAGTGCCCTTCTCGAATATTTGCTCTGGAGTTCCGCAACCACAACTCCTAACGGTGTTGATCATGGTGCCTGGCATCGTCATTCATTGGATTGCCGTTAAAGTTACTCCACCACGCTACTTTTTTTTCTTCCAAATTTGCGGCGAACTGTTCTTAAGGCAAGCGGTTGAGTCCCAGAGCACTTGTTCTTTAGTATAATATAGACTATTTGATCCAGTGGGACATGGAGGAGCTGCATGTAATCCCAGAAATGCGCACGGGTCTGTTGCGGATCATCTTCCCACGGGCGCACGATAACACAGTTCTCAAGCGTGGGTGTTACTATGACTCTCGGGATGTATGCAAAAGGAGGAACGTTAACGCGCCGTTATATTTTTCTTATTCTGCCTCAGGGCGGAATAAACACTTCTCCCCCTCCTCCTCCTCCTCCTCCCCCTCCCCCTCTCGTTTTTTTCTTTTACTTTTACTTCCGTGTCTTACGTTTCGATATACTTGCATGCAGACCCTTTTTGCATGCCGTTGCTGAGGGGTTATCAGATGTTTGTGTGACCTCGCGGTCCATTTACAAGGGTGGTAGGGGAATCAGAGAGTACTTGAGCACTGCATTCTGATCTTGAACACAAAGCAGACGAAGCGAAAACCCTATCTAAATCATACATGCACCTCAATATGGAAGCAACACATGTCGCCATAGAAGTCCTCTCTAGAAAGGGATGACATGATGTCTGAAGAAAGTGCTGATTTTGGAGCACATGTCTGGGTTTTTGGCTGTGCTCTAAGAAGAGAGAACCCGGCTGATGATCACTCAATATTACTTTTTATGGGCATTGATCGACGCGATAACGAGATGCCCTCTTTATTGTTGTTGTTGCTGAATAATCCTCTTGCCACCGACTGCACTCCACCTGCGTATTAAAGAGTGTATATCGCCCTGGAGCATTCATACTGGCAGTTGCGAGCCATGTGGCACATAAATAAGGTGTCTAGTACGGAAAGTATTTCTTCTGGGATTATCCGGCAGCGAAACCCTGCATTGGCCATTCCTTTTGACTCGCAGTGGCCACTGCGCGCTGCATTTGAGCGACAACAGATCAGAAGTAGGCCTCTGTGCACTTTCGATACCTATTACAATCAAGCTGTCAAGCAGAAGGCAGTGTACCAGCAAACACTCAAGAATCGACACTAACTGGAAGAGAAAAGGTGCATGGTCCCACAAGCGAAACTGAGGCCATCAGCGAAATCGAAAGTAGGCCACCACTTCGTGGCGACGATGCTGGTTTCTCAAATTATGTTCGGAGACATCAAGGATCGGCTCGACGACTTTTACAACCACAACAGCATCGCCAAAAAGCACCACTGGGATGCTAGAAAGGCCTGCGACGGCGAGGTTAGTATTATCGCCGACTGTTGTTGTTGTTGTTGGAGGAGGAGGTCGATCGGGGGAAAGCGGGATGAGGCTGGAGAGATGGTGATCAGGGTGGGCCTTGGACAGTTCTCGTCCAACTCCAGGCTCTCCTCGTTGCACAGCTGCCTCATTTGAGTCCTTCTTCGTGCAAACGGCGAGTATATTGTTGCGCCGTCGAAAAAAAGCGATCAACCGTGTTGTTGATGATGCTAAGTCAATATCACTCCTATGGTTTGTCTCAGAGTATTATAACTCGAAGAAGTGCCCCAAGTGTGTGCAGTTCGTTGTGCAGGCATGCAACATTCGTAGACTCTATTACATGAAATGATGCACGGGAACGTGATGGCAGCCCACACAACATTTGCTTCGTTGTTCGTGGGCATCTATTGCACCAAAATGACACTACCATGTATGCAAAAATCTTCGGTGACGTAGTTATATAACCGGTTCAAAGGTGATCTCAATGCCAGCATCTCAATCATCCCTGCCTCTCTAACCCGTCGACTCCCAGCGTTACATCGTTCGTCTGTCGAATATCGAAACCGTTCGTCATGCGTATTATCATCAAGGGAGGCGTCTGGAAGAATACCGAGGACGAGATCCTTAAGGTACTGTCTTTGCATTCCTCGAAAACGCTCATAAGAATTAAGCATGCATTCATACATAGTCCGATTGAAAACTAACAAGGGAACTCATAATTGTTATGCTCTAGGCCGCTGTTAGTAAGTATGGAAAGAACCAGTGGTCTCGTATCTCGTCCTTGCTTGTTCGAAAGACAGCTAGTCAATGTAAAGCAAGATGGATGGAATGGCTCGATCCCAGCATTCGCAAGGTACGCGCAAAAAGACTAGGAAGCTTGCATTAACTCTGCGGACGATCACCGCTAACATTCATACGCAAACAACTCGATATTCATAAACTTTTACCCCGTTGAATCAAAACGTAGACTGAGTGGTCAAAGGAAGAGGATGAACGCCTGCTGCACCTCGCCAAGTTGATGCCAACTCAATGGAGAACGATTGCACCCATCGTTGGAAGGACGGCCTCTCAGTGTCTGGAGCGGTATCAGAAGCTTTTGGATGATGCAGAGCAACAGGCAGAATCAGAGCTGGGCTTGACGGGCGTACAGGGCGGTGATTCTGGACCTAGCGCAGATGATGTTAGGCGGTTGAGACCTGGAGAAATTGACCCCGATCCAGAGACGAAGCCAGCACGACCCGATCCTGTTGACATGGATGAAGATGGTACTATTTTCTTGATGTTATTTCGAATCCTATATGGCTTCACTATGGAAATAAGATGGTGCTTTGATCTGACCCTGGGATCATATTGCTTTTATTCACTATAGAGAAGGAGATGTTATCAGAGGCGCGTGCCCGCCTGGCGAATACCCAGGGCAAAAAGGCGAAGAGAAAGGCTCGCGAAAGACAACTGGAGGAGGCTCGCCGTTTGACGGCCCTTCAAAAGAAACGCGAGCTAAAGGCTGCAGGTATCGAGCTTAAGCAGAGGAAAAAGAAGAAGGGCATGGATTACAACGCCGACATTCCCTTCGAAGCGAAACCCGCACCTGGATTCTACGACACGACCGAGGAGTTGAAGCGTGAATCGACAAGGAGATTGACCAATGTCCGTCTGGAACAGCTCGATGGTAAACGGAGAGCTGACGTTGAGGAAGAAGAGCGCAAGAAGGATTCCAAGCGAGCGAAGTTGAAGAAGGAGTCCGGGGAGGCCCAGGTGACTCAGAGTCAGGCACAGCTCAGGAAACTTCAGGAAGCTGAGCAGGATGGCATCTTGCGCCGCAAGAAGTTGGTCCTTCCTGCGCCCCATGTTGGTGAAGCTGAACTGGAGGAAATTTTGAAGATCGGAAGCGTTGCCGAGGACGCAAAGGCTCTAGCTGACGGTAGCGACATCGAGGCAACAAAGAACCTGGTTGGTAATTATAAGTCCGCAGGCACCAATCTTCCCATGCGCACACCACGCGCTTCCGCAACACAGGATCCTATCATGATCGAGGCATTGAACCAACGCGCTATGATTAACCAACAGACACCTCTCTTGGGAGGCGAGACACCGCAGTACAGCCTGAAGGAAGGAACTGGATATGATGGCGTTACACCTCGCCACAACCCTATTCAGACGCCTAACCCGTATTTGCAGACCCCACGCACAGGACCAGGCGCTACACCTTTGAGGACGCCACTTCGCGACCAACTAAACATTAACCGCAGTGGTGACGATATGGTCATGTCGACACCCCGCGATGAAAGGATGCGCCAATCACAAATGAAAAACCATCTACTCAGCGGACTTGCGAATCTTCCGGCCCCAACCAACAAGTTTACACTGATCATGCCTGAGGAGCTGGAGACAGATTCTGCCGAAAAAGTGATCGAAGAGGATGCAGCTGAGCTTGCAAAGCGCAGGAAAGAGGCATTTGAGGCTGAAGGTAACGTTTCACAACTGAAGGAGCTGAACTATTTTTGGAGTGCTATTTCTCGATCAGCAATATTAAACCTTTAAGCTGCCTCTTGATAACTGTAGAGCGAGCACGCTTGCTGCGTAGAAGCCAGGCCGTGCAGAGAGATTTGCCTCGCCCCACCACCTTCCGACCTGCTACCAGTGACACTACAACACCGTCTAATAGTCCATTGGCAGAAGCTGATCGTCTCATTCAGGAAGAATTAGCGCGGCTAGTGATCCATGACGCCGTTGCTTATCCACCCGTGGGATCCAAGGTTGCCGGCAGCACGCAGAATGCCATCCCGCTGGAGGATCTCTCGGATGAATATTTGGCATTGGCCAGGAGCGAAGTTGATCAGGAGCTGTCAGGACCCGAAGCCAAGGAGAAGCTCGATGCGTTTACAGCAGAGTTTGATCAGGTGTGGGGCGAGCTTCAGGAAGAGATTCAGAAACATCAACAGGTCGGACTAGCCAGTCAGTTCGCAGTAAGTTTCATGTATTCGTGTTCGCGATTGGATCATGGAAGCTCTTCATGTATCCTGCTTGTATTGACGCAGAACTATTTTGAATTTGAACTACAGGACAAGCGCGCACTCATGACAAAGCAGGCTACCAAGGCAGGAAAACTGGAGAAGCGTTTGGGGGTCACTCTTGGAGGATACCAAACTCGCTCACAGGCACTGGCTACTCAAATTCTGTCAGCACATGAAGATCTGTTAAGCTCTGATCTGGAGCTGGCAAGTTTCAAAAACTTAAGGATCATGGAGGAGGCTGCAGTAGGGACAAGACTGGAGACACTTAATAAGGAGGTTGCTCACTTGAGCAGTCGAGAGTCGTTTTTGCAGCAAAAGTGGGACGGATTGAATCGGGAGAGGCAGGACGTCGTGGAAAGGATCGAGAAGCTGCAGCAGCTACAACAGAAGCGGCAGGAGGAGCAGGAGGAGCAGGCAAAGGTTGCATCTACGGAAACAGAAGGCGAGGATATCGGACCCCAGTCCATGCAAGTGTGAGTGAGGGTTTTCATGGCGATGAATCTGTGTATAATTATTATTCGCTAAAATAAAACGCATCGGCTTTACAAAGATCAGCCATTGACCGATGGTTTGTCTTTGATTGATAATGTTTACTGCGCTACTCTGCCCTTTTGATCTTGCGGTTGCACCGATGCGCAGATCCGAGGTCAGGAGACCCTGATCGGGACTTTAAAAGACGCTGGTGGCGGAACCTTAATTTATGAAAAGACGTGGTGCTGTTTCATCGTTATTTAATACAGATAAAAGAAGCCCTCAGGTTGATCTGGGTACTACAACTGCAGATCATGTAAAAACGCAGACCATACATCTTGTAAACTTATGATGGGTCGCGGGACCTCTGTGTTTACAATTGCACGGTCCATTCCAGATGAAAAAAAGGATGCATATGATAGCGTCATGCCTCGACTTTGCCTCCTTTATATTTTTAACATACAAGGGATTGTCGGGAAAGCTGAAAGGGAAGAGATTCCTCGTGCAAGAGATCGTATCAGCTGTACGGCACAGTCTTACTTTTACTTTTCCCTGTATTGTTGTTGTGAGGCAAAACAAAAGCAGAAAGGGAGAAAAAGGGTCAGCCGCTGGTGCTGACGCGGTCATGAGAGGGGAAGTGATCGCGGGTGGGTGAACACATATAGGATGCACGCACTTCGGACTGTTCAGCAGCTCGCCTGTGACAAACTGTTCGAGCATCAGCTTTTATTTTATTTTCCCAACAGAGCGAAATAGAATGTCGTTAAGTAAACGAGCATTTGGAACGCCAACTGAGTCGCAAGATGGGAGCGACACTGTGGTGGATGCGGTGCTCGGGGCGATTGAAGATTAGACCTCGATAACGACACACCCTGTCCATCCGTCCAGGTCGAGTATCTCGCCCTGACCCGGATAATATTTCTAGAGACCGACTGGGAAATAAAAAAGAGTTTGGACGCTTTTCAAATTTGACAAATCACCGCACTGTGCCTTGATGAATGAATCCACAGTGCAACAACGTGTGTGAGCAATGGCAACATCTCTCTTCCTTCCTTCCGACTTTTACATTCCTTCATCCACATTCGCCCTCGTCGCATCTCCATTGCTTCGCATCGCATCTCAACTCGTCTTTCTTCCACCCGCTTCTTGGATACTCCGTTTCTTGATTTCTTGATGTATGCTGGTAGCGAGTATTTTAGTACTTCGATTGCCCCGCCAAATAAGTTTCTATCGCACTAGTTGAGCCATTTAGAACCATTGATCCCCCAACCGGCCTTTCCTCTCTCTCTCTCTCTCTCTCTCCCCTTTCTCCGCTCTTCACTGTTTACCAACACCTTCGTCCTCGCCCTCGCCTTTGGATCGCCCATTTTTTATGCATATCGAAGCTTGCAGTTGACCCCTTCCTCGTCCCATCTTACCGCTGATACCTTAATTATTTTTTTTTGGATTTATAAGGACCCACACTCCTTGCGATCGCCTCAATACCAATACAACAACCGAAGGGCATTCAGCAACCACGACAGCGCCAGCAAGAACAGCGGTATGACGGGAAACATGTCAATTCCACAGAGCAAAACGAATGTGGTCCATGGTATCACTATTGCAGACGGAGGTCTTGGGCGTGAACGACCACAACGAGAACCTCGACGTCGATCAAAAACAGCGCCGTATATGGCATCATCTCATCTGGCGCAGGCTTTTTCAACCAACACATTTTCGTTACCGCTCTTTGCGCTGAGGTCAAAATCCTCCACGTCGCTGGTGTCGCCATCATCACCGCCTCAGCCGCCTCAGCCTGGCGCAGCGGTCTCTGAGGATACGAATACAAGTGCGATCGGTGGCGTTGGTGTCAACAATATCATGACGACGGACAATAGCGACAGCGAGGGCAGCAGCGCAGCTTCTGATCTTGTCCAACACTGCCTTCTCTTTCCAACCTATGCAACGCAGCATTCTCAATCAGGTAAAAATAACTTGCCAAACTAATGTCCCACGACGGAGGCATGGTCGTGTATGCTAAACTATAATCAATGTTGTCCATGGGATGTTGCTAGAGTCGAACGATCCGCCCGATTGGAATATTCGTGTCCAAGGATGGGCGTATTCGACGCGATCGAACCGACGAAATAGATTAGTAATGAGTACGTATATGTTGAGAGGTGGATGACGAGGCCTTTTCGCATCCCCCAACACAAAAAGACAAACGCACTCGCACTCTCTCTCTCTCTCTTTTCATGATTTTGTGGGATCAACATGAGGCTCTCAAGGTGTCATCCACGAGCGCTCGCAGAAAATAGCCCACGCTATTGCGGACGGATCTGACGAATCAGATGCCGTTTCCGACTATCTGGCTCATACGTGTTCAGTTATATTAAATTGGCATCTGCTCCTTCCGGTTCTTGCATTCCGCACAAAAACCTACTTTTATTTGAAAATATCACTAGCCCATGCTCATCTTTTTTTTTTCTTTGTTAATTGTTCTCTTCCTCTTCAATGTCTTCGCTTAGGGATGGCTCGCAAGATTGCTAAAGTCCCAAAAGACGATAAAGATGTCAACAAGATACTCGAGTCACGGTTCGGAATGTTCCTAGCCAGCAACACTCAAGGTGCACAGTTCAAAGTCCAGTGCGTCGGACTTGCATCAGAAACCCATATGAAGTTGGCAAAAGATGCCGAAGGCGACGATCCAACTGACGGAGCATTTGCAGAGGCCGTTCAGAACGAGCTGTTGCCGAAACCGCATGAACAAGATAGGGACGATCCTTTAGACACGTTAGATGGTGAGCCGGAAAAAGAGGCGAAACGAACAGTAGAGCCGCTTCAGCATGCGGCGGTCACTGCATTGAAACAAGAGGAAGGTGCCAAACAAACTCAGCAATTGCAGTCATCATCTGTCATGGACGAACTTGAAAGTAAAGTTCAGGATCCAGAACCAATGGAAGAACGGCCGAAATATACCCCAGGCTCCGAGATTCCACTTTCGCAACTGACGACAGTGGAGGGCGGGTCCTCTTTTACGGGGCGATTGGGCAAAGGAAAAGGAGCAGCATTGGTGAAAAGTGCTATCAGAATGTGCAAGCTTTCTAGCACTACCTCTGCGGAATCGCCCAAGACTCATCGCCATCCGAGTCAGCTCGGCGCAAAGACCAACGGCAGCATGTCAGAGCAATCGGGCGATATTTCTGTCAGACAAGGCGATGTTCATCGGGAAGGGTCTGGGGATAGCGTGCACACACAGACACAGACACAGACACAGACACAGACACAGACACAGACACAGACACAGACTCAATACGAAGATCTGGGCATGGGTCCTCTCCCGACCATTGAGACTTCTTCTCGACCCGGAGGACATTTTGACGGTACACTGACGATAAGTCTCGAGGAAGTCGAAGCGCATCACGAAAAGGACACGGAAGGGGGTCATCCTCGGCTTTTGAAATTGCATGCGCGCCATCAAAATATGAACAGCTATGGCATCGTCAACCTTATCGATTCCGAAGGAATCTCTATCATTTCTGATATTGATGATACGATTAAGGAGACCGGGGTCATTGCGGGAACCAAGGTCATTCTGCGAAATACGTTTCTGAAAGATATGCAAGAGGTCGAAGGGATGGCGGATGTCTACAGGGCGTGGTGGGACCAAGGGGCCGCGGTGCACTACGTGTCCAACTCGCCCTGGCAGTTGATCCCCAGTCTGCTCGAGTTCTTCCAGAAGTACAAGTTCCCGCTTGGTTCGGCTCATCTTAGACTGCACGACAGCATGTTAAAGACGTACTTTGCTACACCAGGAGAGAACAAAAGGCGGGTGATCAAGGAGATCTTGAGGGATTTCCCGAAAAGGAAGTTCATTCTCGTAGGCGACAGCGCTGAGATTGACATGGAGATGTAAGTTTTTCGGCTGAAAAGTTCATGGTCTCAAGGTTTTCCCTACATGTGTGTCTAATGTCGACTTTTCATCATTTCCTCCGGTTTCAGCTACACCGACATAGCTGTGGAATATCCGGAACAAATATTCAGGATTTTCATCCGCGACATCTCGACAGCTTGGCTGAAAGAAAAAACGCAGCCAGTTCGCGGTCGTTCTTTCGCTGCCGCATTAGAATTCTTCAGTCGACGAGGCAGCAGTTTCAACACGTCAGACAACGTCCACAGCAACAGCCGCTCGCCATCAACGAACCGCAAGGGCGAAGAGTACGGAGATTTTGTCATGGTGACTTCCTCGCCTGCGGAGCTTTCAGAAGATGATCTAGAAGCCAAGGCGGAGGAGACACCGGTCATTCACCCAGACGGCCAGGAGGTGCAAGACCACCACAGCAGCAGACCACTTGTAGAGTCCGTAGGAGTGAGCCCACTGGCTTTATTAGACTTCCCATCACAGCCGATCACAACGAGCGTCACAGATCATAGTATCAGCAACTTTGGGGACAGCAATCACCAGAAGAATGGTGCGTGGGGTGCGGGAAAGCACCGTGCCACAACTGCGCCGCCAAGTTCATCTCTTACAGCAGGACTGCGAGCGACCCGGTCCAAAGGATACCCGTTCCCGAAAGTTTCGGAAGTTGCCCCTGCAACCTCCTCTTCTAGTGCGGGTTCGGTCTCTCAACAGAGCAGCACTGTCAGCAGTGACGATCTTAAAGAACAAGATGACGACCTAGCATCGCCTAGTAAGGATATCTTTGAGGACCATTATCAACACGTGATCTTGCAGCAGTCGCAACATCCAGTATCGTCGAAGGTTCCAGTCCGAGACTTACCCCAGCATGGCGGTGGAATAGGTGGTGGCAGCACCTCGGCCATTACTCTCGCTACCAGTTCCACTTCTACTTTACCTACGACAATCACATCGACCAATCCCGGTGTGGCGTCGATTCCAATCCCATGGTTGACCCCGTCCTCGATCTCGCCTTCCATGATATCCTCCTCACCGGTTTCAATCACCAAGAATCCACTAGAAATCTGGCTTGATCGCGTGGAGAAGTGTAAAAAGCGGCTACCGAAAGACGTTATACTGACGCTTTTCGAGTCTGCAGATATGCTGGAGAAGTGCGAGACTGTACGCGAAATGTTCCAACGTTATGAGAAAAGGGCTCAAGATGACTCAAATAATGTTGCGGCGATGTCATCCTCCGTGTCCTCGTTGTCGTCGTCAACACTGTTGAATCCTTCTTGTAGCGATTCAGTCTCGAATGTCGAAGAGAATGACAGTTGTTGTATCAGCAATGAAGCAGCGCAGGGCGTAGTGGTGGGACTAGGTCCGATCTTGAGTAGAACTGTTGCAGTTGCCTAAGGGATAGTTTGTGTCAGGATGTGATTTGGGAAATGAATCCCTTTTGTAGATAGTCGTTGACGGTGCTGCTACCGCGATTACGCCGAATATGTTCTCGGTACAAAAAATGTAAAATGTTTAAAAAAAGGCATAAACTTCGTGTAAAATTAGTGGCGTGAGATGTGGATAAGGACTGCTCGGTCAATGTTTATTAGTCGCTCCCTATTTCCGCATCGATGCCCTCAAGCATCAACATTGGTACCTTCAGTTGCAGTCGTGAAAGCAATGAAAGTCCTGCATCGTCTAGTGGCGTGCTCGAGAATGCTGTGTTATGTAACACTAAACTCTTCAGGGGAACCACAGAGCTATGGACCCCTGGAAGGCGTTCGATCAGATATTCCAGTTCTCCTTGCGAGATGTTGCTGCCCACGAAATTTAGTGTCTCCAGCACACTAACATCCATAGCGTCAAAGATGGCTATCCACTCGTTAAGCTCGAGGCTACTGTGTTGCAAATATACCCTCTTCAATGGCCTCCATGATTCAGACATCAAAGCTGCTGAAGTGAAAGACTGCACAGAAATGGTATCCTGCTGTTGGAGTTCAGATGATAACTCAGACATGGGAGTTTGAGGCGCGGCTGACATCATGGTGACAACCCACGGAACATAGGGCTGTGGGACCTCGAATAACTTGAGAGTTTCAAGGTTGGGCAAGTCGTTCCTTGTCATGAACGTCTTCGTAAGCCACGGCGCCCAGCGTGTGAACATGTCTCCAGTAATTGTTAATGAAGTCAGTCGCTTCCGGTGCCGAACAAGCATCCATTCTGTTCGCTCCATTCTCTCTTGGTCCATAGAGTTGAATAGGAAGCTGAGGCTCCTCAGTTTATCGCAGCGCTCGATAACACGATCCATGCACTCTATGCCACGAGATGTGAGCAAAGGGAACTCTAGGTCCAGCGATGTGAGGTTGCAGCCCTTGTCCTCGGTCGCAGAGTCAAGCTGCATAGATAGGTGGTCGTTGATCCCTTTGGGTGCAATTAGCGTTTGAATAGTCCAGCCATATCGCTCGAATAAATCGGAAAACGGACCTGTCTCTCCAGAACTCAGTGTAATGTTGGTGGACATTTTATATTCTGGAGAGGAATCCACAAACGTAAGAGTGGCTGTTACAAGATCGGCGACTCCAGAAGCGTTGTCAGCCATCAACTCGAGGCTGCATAGTGAAGAGCGGCCTCCTTTTGCTAGGATCTTTTCTCGTGTCGATACGATCATGTTGACGACGGCAACAAAGCGTCTTGGATGGCATCCAATGTCGACCCTGGAAAGGTTGGGGCTCTGGCGGAGGATATAGTTCAATTGATTATCGGTTGCTGCTTGTGGTGTCCGCTCAATCAGCAGAGAAGTGAGAAAGCCCTTCTGAATAAAACTCACGTCGTTTTCAGAAAGGTATTCCAGACCGACAGTAGCCATCGATATGCTCTGAATTTCGCCTCCATGAACACTCACATCCACCGAGTGCAATCTGTCAGCCAGCCTCATTCGTTTCAGATTGCGTAGCTCGCTGATCTTGCTTAAAGTGGCTTCGAAAAGTGGGTAGTGGTGCCTAGCGTCTAGGTTAAGTTCTGTCAAGGAGGGGCAGATCTTCAAAATCCTTGCAAAGACGAAAAGCTCCGATTTGTCCTTGGCCTGAGGGCCAGTCTCCATCGAGAGAACTCGGAGATGAGGGGCAGCAATTAAAGCGGAGATGTTGACACGTGAGAAAAAGTCGCCAAAGTTTTCGAGCCGAAGCGATTGGATACGCCCGTTCGCCATAAGCTTCAATATGGGGTCGAAACGACGGCCGCGGTTGATGGCATCGAGGGCTGGCCCTTTGAAATAAAGCCCATCGATGGTCACATTGATAATATTTGCCTTGGAGATGGCTGATTCCAACGCCCGAAGATCGTCCAATGTGACATCCCACTCTGCTGCGATTTTTAGCTCTTGAATCCCACGCGCTTTGATCATTGCATCGTACAACTGCTTTGCACGAGTACTCGATTGGAGCTTAACCGCAATTTCACCTCTTTCCTCGACAAAGGTCCCCCTATTCGCTGCAATAACTTCCCGTAGCTGTTGCATCACCGACTGTCGATAGTTATCGCGGTAATGATCCATACACACCCACTTGACATGTCCTTCATGTGTGACAATTCGATACAATTCGCCGAGTACGCGTCCTTTGTCGTTCACGTTTAGGTATGATTCCAGCTGTCGCAGATCCGCACCTTCCAAGACCTCTAGCCGGTCGAGGCTGACCTGATCCTCCGCCATATCGATTCCACCATTTGCGTTGCTCTTTTGGTTCTGGATGAAGGAAATAGTCTCGTCCACAAGCGAACTAATGTTGTTTTTTGCGAGATCCAAACTCTTCTGAACTGCCTCGATACCTTCGACCACCTTGAAATGAGCCAACGGAGGCACGACAACACCAGCTATAGTGAATCCATATTTGATCATCTGCATCATCGTCAGGACATACGGGCCATATTTTTCGAAAAACTCGTTGGGCTTGTCCAAGTCATAGCCTTCGTGCTTGGCGAGATGGATCTCGTGAGGAATCCTGCTGCCCTCGGTCATGGTGTGAGCACCGCACTCACATAAGAAGAAAAGTCGGAACTGGTTTGAAAATGGTTTCCCAACTCTGTCCCTCAGCTTCAAAGCCTTTGGAAGGACAATAAACAGTCGCGGGATCGGATACTCGTGTAATTCATAAGTCTGGGTGATGACTGTCTGAATCCGACTCTGTATGACTGAGAGACGATCAAGGGCTTGCTGTTGCATCTCAAGCATCTGCTGTTGCTTTTCTTCCATTTGTTGTTGCATATGAAATATCTTCTCTTGAAGCACCTTGTTCTTATCCATCTCAAACTGCATGGTACCGAAATGCTCGTTCATTGCCTCCTTGATCCCTGCTGCTTGGTTCAATTGGCCAAATGTAAGGGCTTGGAAGTATGAGCGGTACAACTGATGGTATGCCTGAAGGGACATCTGGGCGTCTTCAGTCATTGTTGCCGAGGAGACAGCAAGGCTCTCTTCAGTGGGCTCACAGATGCTGATTGATATGTCGGATATCTGCTGAGAAGTTACTTGGACAGCAATACCAGTTTCCCGCTCCTGACTTTCGAGTGTGTTGATTGCTAACTGGTCGCTTGGCTGGTTGGGATGCCTCATTGCAGTAGATGACAACTGTTCTGTCTGAACAATGGTCGGTGACTGAGGGCTTTGGGGAGTGTCATCGTGGCGGCAAGCTTCATCTAAGACGACCTCGAGGACAACTCCTGGATGATAACGGATTCTCAGCGGAATAAGGCTGAAATCGAGAACATGATGAGCGTTAGTTCCCATCACAAGTGAGCATGACTCCACAGAAGGGTGATATGACGCCGTCATAACTGAAAATCCTTTATTCTGAAATATATTCTTACTCTTCAAGATTATCATCCGTCATAAAGGACACTATAGCGTCGCCCGTCATGATGTAAGCAGCGTCCTTGAAGACAAGCTGAACATCCTTCCAGCGAACGATGGGCTGTCCAGTCTTTGGGTCCGGTCGAGCATCAATCGTAACAGTTCTAGAAGATGAGCTGGCTCTAAAGGCCTGGGAGAGTTGTTCGATCGTCATACACAAATGGTCTGATGAGGAGGAAAGCCTGGTAAGAGAAGGGAATAAAGAAGGGAGAAGGGCCTTCTGCAAGAAAAGAAGAAAGCTGTATGTACATATAACCTAAACAGGTAAGCGAACTGAGGACAACAGAAAAGAAAAGGGAGCCCTCCGCAATGTCAATGTGGCACTGTTGGCGATAAATCGCTCACAATTTCTCGAAAACACGAAAAAGCGGCGCGTCAGTGTTTCTCGACGAGGGCGTCCCCGGAAATGTGATATTTCTTTGCATGCGCTGTTCATTTTATACATCTAGAAAAGCTGTAGAGAAGCACAAACCCCTACATAAAGAGCAAGCTACGAAAGCCTAGAAGTTGAAGAACGGATCGGGCGTCAGTGCCGAAGAGTTTGATGCGGGCATTGGAAGTGGTGCCGTTTGGGCCCAATTCACGGATATTGGCAATGTCACGTAAAACTTCATGTCAGCGAAATACTCAGCTTTCGCTGCCTTGATTCCTGATTGTATGATGGGGCCAATAGCGAGAAAATTCGGTGAGGCCAAGCATACACCTGTCATACTTAGCAGTGGATGCAGAGGCAACGCCCATTGGCCTCAGGAATCGACTTCTTTTCACAGGAGCAGGAGCACCTTTGGCAACGGCGCTTTGTTTGTTACGAGAGGTTGGGAAACTTTAATCGGCGCGTGCATTTTGCAATCGATGCCCTCTGACCCTTGCATTTGCCATCCTTGAGCATAGACTAATGTACTCTCCCACAGTTTTGTGTTGTTTTTTCTATTTCAGTCGCGTTTTGTTCCTTTCCCCTTTCTCCTTCCTCTCTCTCTCTCTCTCTCTCTCTCTCTCTCTCTCACCACTAACCTCCAGCAAGATGCAATGTCAGCGATTCCGATTCGGCAAAGAGATCGAGGTCATCGCGGTGCGGCAAGATGCCACTGGAAAGTACTATAGCCAGATGGACGACATTCTGGATCTGTTCCCTGACGCGATGCGTTTCAGAGTCAATGACATCTCCATCTTGTTCCTGCAGGATGAGAGCGGGAAGAGGTAAAAATCGCAGGTTGTAATATGCGTTTTTATCCTTTCGTGAAACTCTGTCCGCTAACCTGGAACACGCTTAATTTTTTTTTTTAATGATTTCAGGTACGAGCCGAAGAGGATCGGACACTATCCTGATGACATTGTCGAGGTGGTTGCTGCTCCGGGGAAGATGCCCCTCACTCCATCGGCAAGCAGTGACAGTGGCCTTGTTTCCAACAAGCACATCCATGGCGACAGCTCCATGGAATCTCAAGCTAGTACTCCTGTGATCCTCAGCGAAGAAACCGTTGTCGTTTCCTCCCTGGCGCTGTCCTCCCCAATACCGCCCTCCCCGATACCACCCTCCCCGACACTGCCCCCACCAATCCCGAGCACCCCAGGTCCTCCCTCAGACTTCAATATCCCAATGTCTACCTTGACGCTGGAGCCCGATTCACCAAACGACTCGACCGTCCAGCTCTTGAACACTCTTCCACTGACATCCCCGTCTCAAACCACACTCCATCCGATGACCATGTTCGACTCCTTGTCGATAGTTTCTGCATCCACACACGAAATCTCGTCGCAGATCATGCGACTACAGCGTCAACTAGCGCAATCAACCGACGTTCAATCCGATAACCATACGCAGCTTATGGAACAACTTCTTCAAATGCTGAAACTTCAGGCTGAAGCCAAAGAGCGTGACGAGAAACTTCAGAGGCTGCAACAGATGGCGAACGATCGACTTGCAGTGTTGCAGCAAAAGATCGAAGCTGTCCTGGTTCAAAACTACGAACTGCACGAGTACCCGATCCCGAGATTGTTTGTAGTCTTACCAGAAAAGAGGAGATCCGTTGTCGATGGAAGCGTAGCCACAGATAAAGGAGAGGAAGGATTTTTGGACACTGTCAAGAGTTGGGACCCACGAAATCTCGTCCATGAAAAGTTCCGCTTGTTCTTCTTGTGCGAGTGTGGTGAGCATTCCAGGGCAGATTCGGACATAGCCACACTCAACAGCAGCGTCTCACTTGCTACTACTGTTCAGTCGGAGCATCGGATCCATTTGGCGAATCATGAAGGGTACGAGCTCACTAGACCGACTCAGTTCTTTCAACAATACGGCCCATATGTGCTCGGAATGCTCTTGATCCTGAGACACTGCTTAACTGCAACCTCTTTCATGGCTCCAGCTGTTGGGCAATTGCAGGAAAGCTTGGGAAAGATTGCGGACAGCATAAAATCTGTGACAGATAACACCATGGACGCCGTCAACGTATCCATTGACTTTCTGGAGCAAACCATGGCTACCGACAGAGCTCCTGCTGCCGCAGGGCTGGATGCTAAGGCAGTTGATGCGGAACAGGATTTATTCAAACATCTGGATGCGCTTGAGGGCGCTGACTTGCGTCGACTTGGGACTTTTTTACGCAACAAGGACAAGGACAAGGTCTTGGGCAACCTGTACCGAGTGACGACGACTCAGGGCCATGTAAAATGGGTTTGTCTGGAGCACTACCGAGCCTCCTATCGCGAGATAGCCATGAAGTCGTTCCTCCAGGCCGTTGAGGTAAATCACGGCGTGTACGATACCCATCTTCGCAAGGTCACTATCACGCTCGCTTCGAGCACGGTGGCAAAAGACTTTTTCAGACAGCTCGGAAGTCAGGCTCCCGCGGTCAATGAGCTCGACGTGACATTCAATTGGAGTTTCGGCTCTTCGGACCTGAGCAAGATGACTGATAGTCTTTCGAGTACGAACGTGAGGATCGTGCATATCGATCTAATTGACGAAGAAGGTAGCACAAGACCGGACGTGAAGTTGCTTGGCAAGGGCAAGTACCATCCAGTACTTGAATTATTGGCAAACCGCAAGATACAGCAGCTCTTCTTGAGGGGGATGGAGTTTTTCGGATCAAGAACATCCAACTTGCCCAAGAGCCTTCCACCTTCCCAACTTCGTAGTTTTCATTTCAGGAGCCCTATTCGTGCCACAGACCAATCCCGACTAGCAAACATCCTAATGCATTGCCCTAACCTCGCCGAATTGAAACTTGGTGCCTACAACTGGTCAGAGTTGCATCCTGAGTTGAATTTGGCGTTCGCCCGCCTCACCCGCCTACAGGTGCTACACCTCTTCAAAATCCGAGGCGAAGCCTCTGCTACGGTCAAAGACCTCCTTCTTAACGTAGCTGCCGCGACAGAGGAGCTGAGAGAGTTGGTGCTTTTCAACCTCGTGTCGGATGACCAGAGCTTACAGGAGGCGCTTCAGGCATTTTCGAGCACACTCGAAGTCCTGATTGTCGAATCCAACTACCCGCCTCAACTGGATCTTGTCCCTATTCTTGGTCACGCACCGGCCGACCACGGAACCGATCCCGACCTTCAGGAAGATCAGAATAGTGAGAAGGTGGAATCAATGGCGCTGGTCAAGCATGAGGCTGTTCCTGGGCCCCATCTCAAGAGTAGTCCATTCTCTCATATGACACATCTTCACCTCAAGGCAACCATCTCGACCGAGTCAGTTGAACACTTATCTCTGTTCCTGCCTCGCTTGTGCCTCACTCACCTCAGCCTGGTCAGCGGTATGAAATCACTTCTCAGACATGTCAACTACGACAACCTACGCTCTATTTACGTCTCGGGAATGTCTGCACCGGACCTGCAACCACTCTGGGATGTCTTGCCTACATCTCATATCGACTACCTGTCCCTGGCCTCGTTAACTGATATTAAGAAAATTCCTGACTACCTCAAGAACGTCTCCCTGAAGCGACTGTGGATTGCGTGGATGGATGACCCCCTAGCCGGAAGCGACCCTGTGGACTTTGCACCTACACAAGAATTTTTTGGCAGCGTTTCCCAGGCCCGCATCAGAGGCCGAAGTTCTTTTTACGACTCCTCTACTGTCTGGCTGGATTCTCTGTTGGGTGAGCTGGACCTCTCGAGATTGGAGATCTTGGCGCTGATCAAATGTGGATACAATTCCAGTGCAGAAACAGTCCTTGCAGAAAGAGAAGCCAGCTTTTCAGAGCAACTGACAATCCATTTAGAAGATCAAAGACCCCGAGAAATGCGGTCAACCAAGCTTGCTCCCAGATCAAGTAGCCGCCGCATCGACCACACCAATGGCGGCTCAATGCTCCCTCCCGGCCGTGTTAAAACGTATTCTAGAATCGACTACGCGCTTTTGCACCACCAATTAATGTCTGACTTTGGCGAGACCTTTATTCCTGCTTAAACTAGGACTCAATACATATTGAATAAAAGGACACTATTTACAGGGACGAGACTAGGGTATTTCAAAGCAACTGCAGTGATTCTTGGCGACAGTTAGCGACTTGAGAACACGCTCAAAATTTGTCCATCCAGGTCATAGCTGATGTTATTTAAGCCACCGTATGTTGCTGGGTCGCATGCTCCACCTCGGGCGTTGGATTAGCACTGTTGGCTTCTGTGCTGGCGCGGGTCATGGTACTCATGGTACGGAGACGATTGATTGCTGCAACAGCACGAACGGTCTTTTTGAACATCCTCCTAAAAAATTATCGAAAGAATGGGTGAGTACTTATCAAGGACGACTAAAATCGCCTGATGTGCAGTCTTTGCATTGACATACTTTGCATTGAAGCCCTCCTTGACGTTGTCCAGCAAGTCCACGTCGGTGCCGGTCTCACTTGTAATCCATTTGTGCTGAAGTGCTTCAGTGGCCGTCAGTCTCTTCTCAGGATGAGCGCGCAACAGGCACTTGATGAAATCACGGGCTGAATTGGGAATTACATTTAATAAGTTTGGGGCCATATACAACAAATACTGTCCTCAGGCGACCAAGTCTATTTTTTAGCGTACCTTCAACGGACACGTCTCTCCAGTACTTCTCATGGAAGACAACGTTGCATCTAGCAATCTCCGCGACAAGCTGCTGGTCATTCTCCGCTTGGAATGGCGCATATCCGCAGAGGCTGTCCAAAAAAAAAGATATGGAGTGTTAAACATACCATCCTTGGTGTTTCATGCCCTCACGTCATCAGCATGATCCACCACTCACAGCGTGTAGGTGATAACTCTAAATACAGGAGTAGGCGAATAAAACGAGCATGGTTAGTTTTCTGCGCGTATCGACCCATCGACCTCCAATCATACTGCCACGGTCACCATACCCAATGCTCCACATGTCAACTGGCTTTCCGTGACCCTTGCGAAGCAGAATCTCGGGGGCGGCGTATCTAGAATAGAAAACAACAATATCCAGTTATAACCACTATACAATGTGTAGCAGCCATACAGGCCAGGCAGTGCATCATGCCGGAAAAAAAAAGCATACCCATAACTACCACACATTGTGGTCAGAACCTGGTCTTCCGATTCCATTGCCTTGGAAATACTAGTAACAAGGGGAAGGTTAGACCTTGCATATTGCGGGTCTCATCTCGTTTAGGTATGGTAGCCAGTCCACCGGGCAAGTACGTACCCGAAATCCACGATCATCAGCTTCGAATCCGATGTGGCGTCCTTGTAGAGTAGGTTCTCCGGCTTCAAATCTAGCGGATTGCCACGAAAGTCAGGGGAGTCTTAGACATCAAGCTATTCCCCCTCAAAAACAACAGCCCGCCCTTTCCCTTGCTGACTGTTTGTTGTCATACCTCGGTGGACAATGTTGTGGCTATGGAGATACTCAATAGCCTGGATAACTTCCTTCATAATCGTCGCAGCGTTGTTCTCAGTAAAGCGACCCTGATCGCAAATCCTGTCAAACAGCTCGCCGCCAGATGCCCTGGGGAGCAGAAAGTATCGATGGACACACATGGAACAACATCACGTCAGTACCGAATTCATTACACTTGCGCCTAGAAATGAGACAGACCAGAAGCACCTACAGGTCAAACACTAGATAGTACTTGTCACGACTCTCGAACCTGTCCAGAAATAGAAGGGGATACACAATCGGAAGCAATGGCACCGTGATTAATGAACTGACACGGTTACTGGAAAGCAGACAACGTCACGGGCAAAAGGGTGTTACCAGTCCAAAAAGTTGACGATGTTGGGATGGCTCAGGTCCCTGAGAACCCCAATCTCCTTCTCGACCATGTCCTCATGACCCTTGACGGTCTTTTTGAGAATGATCTTGACGGCGACATCTATGCCCCTCTCGAGAGACTTTGCCTTTTTGACCGTGCCATACGTTCCACTGCCTTTATTTTATTATAAAGTCAATAACAAAGAATAGGCAGCTGTTAGCGAGCCCCCCCAGCGACGGATTTTATTTTTTCAGAGCCGGCAAACGGGGTTTACCAAGGTCGGGCCCAAACTCGTAGCGCTTCTTTTTCTCGTAGGTGGGAGGCTGGAGATGCAAGAAAGCGGACAGACTCATTTTAGGAATGCGAATATGAAGAGGGCAAGGTATGCAAAAATGGATGAGGAGGAAAGGAACAAAGAGGTGGCGATGACAGGTGGGTCTGTTTTTCTCTTTTGCAGGAATGGAAGAGGAGCGCAGAAGGCGAGGGCGTTGCGGGCTGTACAGAGGTCATTCGCCTCCAGTCCAAAAGGGCGGATCCAGGACATGTGTCGAAGGTCTGCCATCGCATGTCCTGCGTCCCAACACGTCTGCCAGCGCTTGTTCCTTTCGCGCTGGCCTGTCCTCGCTCGGCGTGTCGCCTCCCTTGGCCGCCCGTTCGCTTACACACATACCCGACACATCTGTCCTCTTTCTCACCCCTCCTGATATTCTCCTTTTCTCCTTTTTGCTCCATTTCCAAGCTCTGATATTCTCTTCTATCTCCCCCATTTCTCCTTCGACCTCGCTGCGGCACTCAACAGGACATTCGATAAGGCAGAACTGCTTGAGGACCAAAGGGGCTATTAAGCATCAGCACGAACATGGAAACTGAGTCCCATCCATCGGATACCATCCTGGGGGCCCTGGAGGCCATGGCCGCTTTGACTTCTACCGACGGTCAGCTATCAACGGACGCCGGAGTGTCTCTCGGGGATGGATCATACTACGGCTACATTCTCGGGATCGAGAAGACACCTCACAACATCCTCTTCGGACAAGCCATAGTTGTCTCCTTCTTTCTTCAGTTCATGATCTTTTACGCGGCCTGGTTTCTCTGCCCGTCCTTGAACAGGAGAGGTCTAGCCTGGATCCTTACGCTCTTCAGTGCAATTGTCTTATTAACAACAACTTCGTTCGAGCTTGGATATTTGCGAATAACTCTGTGGCACCTGCTTGGATGGGAGCAAAATGGCCCAGATGCTGCGACGGCAACCATCTTTACTTACTGGGTCCCAGCTTTCCATAGCTGGGTCTTTCAACTCGGCAGCACTCCAGGGAGTCTTGGCACGGTTACATTGACGACTCTGAAATCGTCCTTGACTAGGCTGGAATCTGCCAGGCACCTCCTCTCGAGCCCACAGGCCTACAAGGATCTAGCGGGCGAGTACCTTCGCTGGCTCATAACTCTGCCGGTCTTTTCTCTTGCGCCCCTGAAGCCCACGCAACTCTTCTCAGAAACGGCGCCGTATTATTTGGGAGGCGGAGGGCGACTTCTATTCTCGATGGAGAATTTCCCTCGTGAGACGTGGTTCTCATCAGTGCTGTGCGGGTACTTTGTCGGTTATTGCATCGGCGATCTACTGATCGGGCAGTTACACTATAAAGATCATATCGATCCGATCTCTGGCTGGGCCCACCATGTCATTTACACCTGGCTCATCTACCAGTTATGCAAAAAGAATATGCTCTCAGTGTTCTTGATTGCTGGAGGTCTACTTGAATGTAAGTTTTGTGCAAGGGAGATGTTAGTATATGAAAAAAGGCGAAAGGAAGAAGAAAAAAAACCCCCATTCCTAATCGCCAACGTATCTGTCATGATCGGCAAAAACAACTAGTGTCGACCGTGTTCTTAGCCTTGGGGTACATGTTCCCGTATCTACGCGAAGATTTTTGGTTCCCGACGACGTTCTTCCTGGTCCGGATCTTCTTCGTGTCATTCATGTGGCACGAAATCATGTTTAACTACCCATCCCCTATGGATGGAATGGTCATCTACTCTGCTGCATTGATGATGCATAATTTTTGGTTCTCAAAGTACCTCCAAGGTCGGAGGCGTCGCATGCTTAAAGCAAAGGAGACGCCAGAAAAAGAAAAAATAGAATCAATGCGATTCCCATCCAATACTAATGGCATCGTCGCGTCATCTGGGGTTTCGACAGCGACTTCTGTGTCAGGTTCCAAAGCGGGCAGCACTTTTCAACTACGCGTTAAGAAGGACAAATGATAGATTAGATGCTTTACTTTTTCTCTTTGGTCATGCACGTATGATTTCGTTTCTAATGTCCATGAAAGATCTTCCCTTGACAAGCGCATGCAGTGAAGTCCTTTTGTTAGTTCGATTTTTTTTTTTTTTCGTCTTGCTTCGAAGTCCAGA
>MU616955.1:0-30377 GCA_025201705.1 Dissophora ornata
TTTTTTTTTTTTTTTTTTTTTTTTTTTTTTTTTTTTTTTTTTTTTTTTTTTTTTTTTTTTTTTTTTTTTTTTTTTTTTTTTTTTTTTTTTTTACTAAAAAAGCATTTAAGCGCGGGCACCACGCTTGGCGACCATGACCTCATCCGAAGCATCAACACCGAGCTCCTTCAAGAGTCCATCATGAGGATAGTTACGGCGGGTAAAGTGAGGCTCGGGCTGGGTCTCGTTCAGGAGGTAGGCGAATCCCAAGAAAGTGGCAGCGGCAGCCAAAAGACGCTTCACACCCAGGGAGGCAGGGAAGGCCCAGACATCGGGAGACCAAATGTTGAGGACCTCGTCTTCCTCAGGGACCTAATAGTTTTGTTGGAAAAACAACGGAAAATAAAGAAATTGTAATTAATACCAGCATTGCTACAATGATCCAGCGATCAAATGGTGTATCCCGATGGCAGCTGATTTGATGGTTACTCCTGCTGTATTGCATTTTGCATTGGCTCCTGATATTGAACATCCCACTCAGCATGTTTGCCAGGCAATAGCGCGTCGCTCCATGCTGATAAACATAACTTGGACGCATGGTTATGCTGATTGTCTCCCGGCGCGCGCCAAAATACTGTCCTTTGCTCGAGCAATATCTTTACAGCCTTTTGTGCATATGAGACTCTCCTCTGATTTCAATATGCTGCGTTCCTGAGAATAATTCCTGACCTCCTGCCAAAAATTCGCCTCTCTCCTGAATCCTCAACGTCTGAAAATCGAGGGGGGAGAACGTACAGTTTCACCAAAGTTGCGACGATCCTGACGATCCCAGTACCCAGCCGAGGGGTTTCCATCGCGCCACTGCTGGTTGTACATGGGCAAGTTAGGGTACGATCCAATCTGAGTGTCACCCGTGATCTTGTCACCGGGCAAGAAGGCCGTAGCATCAGCAGGGATGGCAGGGTCGGCCTTGTTGCCAGAATGTCCGTTCAAGTTCACGGTGTGGGCAGCACGGATTTGGGTGAGGGGGCCAGTAGTCCTTTGGGTGGCAGCGGCAATGGCGCGAGCCACAGGTCGTGATGCACGCAACATGGTTGTTTTTAAGAGATGTTTAATGATGAAGGGTGATGAAATGGATCTTTTTTTTTATGATTTCCTCCCGCATGGCGCACACCGCAGACGCGGGCGCGGGCAGGCCCAAAAATTCCGAAGCGACAAGCCACTGCATCCATATCATGTGATCACGAGAGGATAAAGAACAGTGGTCGTCGTTTTTTGTAACTCTGAATCACCTTTCAACATGAATGCAGACCGCAGCGGGACTAATGGCGTTACCAAACCTGCAAAGACTTTTACGATGCCCTCACGGCAGGAGGCAGAGGAGCGTCGGAAACAGATTGAGGCGAACAGCAAACCGGCATTGCTTTTTAAACCCAAAGGCATTGTTGACAATAATAGTCAGTCTCCTAAAAACGCCACCAATTCTAAAGCACCCGTGGACGATGATGCGAGCTCAATAAGCAGAGCTGGTAGTCATGTTGGTGGAATTAATATCAATGATACCCGGATGACTGCGGTCAGCAGTGGCGTCCAACACTCTAGAGCTGTATCTGTAGCCAATCCTGTAATTGTGAGCTCACAGCAGCATTATCATCAGCAACAGCAACAGCAGCAGCAGAAGCAGCCACCAAAGCAGCACCATCCGGTGTCTTCTGAAGATGAGTTTGGCTTTGGAGATGATCTTGGGGACGTTGTTCTGGACGACGATTTCTTTCATTTCGAGGATTTGGGAAGCAAGGAACAGAAACCGACCGCAGCAGAAACGCAATCGACGACAGCGACAACAACGTCGTCTGCATCGACCGCCACTATCTCTGCCAAGGATCCTGCAACAGCGCTTGTGACTCCCCCACCATTTGTTCCAAAATCAAAAACCACGATTGTCGTCAAGTCCTCTCAGCGTGGGAACCCTTTACTACAGTTCATCAGGAATGTGCCTTACGAGTACGGCGACATTGTGCCAGATTTCGTCGTTGGACTGACATCTTGTATCCTATTTCTGAGGTAAGGTTCGCGCCGCTGTGAATAAGGTAGCGATCTTTTTTTTTTTTTGGTGTAGGGATGCAACTTCGGAAGCTCATTCCATCCATTTGACATTGTGTTAGTATCCGGTATCATCGTCTACACCCAGAGTACATCTTTAGCCGGATAGCAGCCCTCGGAAAGACATTTGTCCTCCGCATCCTATTGGTCCTTGTTGACGTGGTATGACGGTCTACCGCTTGTTAACATGATAGCCATAATGAGACGCCTTCGATTCTAACCGAATATGCCGGCTGCGATCTATCCACTTAGGATACACATCAGCGGGATATTCGCGAGTTGACGCGAGTCGCCATGGTGAATGAGTTTACAATTGTTTGCGCATGGAGTAACGAGGAAGCAGCTCGGTACATCGAGACGTACAAGGCATACGAGAACAAGGCACCGGATGCGATCAAGGAGCGCATAGAGAATGACTACCTTTCAAAGATAACAGATTGTCTGACACAGATTCAGTCCGTCAACAAGACGGACGTTGTAACACTATCGTCAATTTTTGGGGTAAGTTCTCGTTGTGTCTTATTTCGGTATGAGCAAGTCTCTGGTTTTTAGCACTGATTCGGACCACGTTTTTATTTTTGTCTTGCTCTATCTATCTTTTCTAGTCGTTCAAGAATATTATGAGCGCGTCTGTGGATGAACTGGGAGTACTGCCTGGATTCGGAGAACGGAAAGTGAAGAGGTTGATGGAAGCTTTTGATCAGCCGTTTGCTATAGATCCTAAAAAGAGACGGCAGCGACGGGGGTAGAGCTTCATAGTTTTTTTTTTTTTTTGTACTGTCCATAATCAAGCAAGGGTCTCTAGAGATGGAGAGCATTTATCACTGTTACTCGATTGTATACTACCTCTCGCAATACTCGTGGGAATGAGATTGTAGGATAGATACCTTATTATTTGCACATAAATACAGTTGGTGAATGGGACCATTGCACGCGAGTCTGCGGGATGGGGGCATAAAAAGTGCGTGGTAAGGCATAAAAAGTGCGTGGTGTGGCACGTAAGAGGTAACACAAATGTCGCAAAGAACAACAACCGCAGCGAACCGTTACCCCAATGGTCTTAATATCGATCCATTTTCGCCAAATCCATCACAGGCCGACCAGTGAAAAGTGGCTGGAACAAGCCATAGTGAAGAGTGCATGACGTTTTCAATTAGACTAATCAATAGACTAGGGACAATGGGCATGTACTGTTCGGAAATTCAGGGGGAGGGGGGGGCCTCGAATGCTCTTCACACCATTTTTAGATTGAGGGATGGCCCCTGCGCCGCTGCGCGAGCCGAGTATTGGGTGTGTCACATGACTCTGATCATGTTCTGTCTGTTCACGTACGTGAGGCTGTACACATGGACAGACCAGACAGGTGTAAACAAATGTCAAACAGGGCTCATGGAAGTTATTATTCCGCGACTCGACCAAAGTCGCGGACGCGCACAATGAAACGCATTCGCACTATTTGGTTTTCAATATTACCGACAGAATAGTGATGGCCGCTGCGAACATGTAGCCGGGGAGGGAGGAGGGGTCAGTACAGGTTGGCAAGGCATGGGCTCAAGCCCTTCTCTCGGTCCGACACAGCAAGTCCTCAATGGATGCATCCACATGTGCAGAGTACAGAGACGGGTGGGTGGGTGGCATTGGCGTGTGCGTGTGCGTATGCGTGTGCACGCGAAATCGAGAAACAGGGAAAATAGAGTGTACGGGAAGAGACATACATTGCGATATATCAATTGCAGCGTATTTTATTTCCATTGCGCGCACACTGCGCATGCTCGCGCACCCGCACACACACAACACACGTTCGCTCTTTCTCCTCTCCCTCTCTCTCCGCCTCCCCTCTTGCTCCGTACACACACACACCGTCCTCTCGGCCCTTTTTATCTGGCTTTTTTTACGTTTTGAAGTTGTCGCCATTATTCATTGTCGCAATCCCTCATTCTCATCCTCACTACGCTAGTAGTCGTAGCTCACGTTCACGCTCTCGCTCTCACTCTCGCTCGCACCCCCTCCCACTCCCACTCCACACACCACCAAGCATCCGTCGCCATGTATCCTCAAAAGCACACCATCTCCTCGCAATCCTTCCTGCCTTCCATCTCTTCTCCTTCTTCTTCATCCGCTTCAACTCCTCCGCTCTCCCACCCGTCTCTCACCGAACACTCTCCTAACCTTGTTCACGTCTACGAAAAGTCTGTCGAACTACCCCTGCAACAACAACAACAACAACAACCACAACAACCACCACAACCTCAACAACAACAATACCCCTTCCAGCAACAATATTCGTACAATAACAACAACGAACATTTGTTGAACCAACAGCAGCAGCAACAGCAACAGCAGCAGCAACAGCAACAGCAGCTTACGCAACAGACCTTGCTCCTTCAGCAACAACAGTTGCAAGCCCAGCTTCAGTTTAAAAACCTGCAGCTTCGACAGAAAAAGAAACTCGAGGAAGAGCATCAAGCTTGGCTTCAGCAGCAGCAGCAGCAGCAGCAGCAACAAGATCCGCAGAGATCCCTTTCTCCCACAAGCCAGGCCCTGTCCGACCCACCTGATTTTGTGGCGAGTCAGACCAGCCCCCAGCAGCAACAACAACAACAACAGAAGCAGCATCGCCTGTCCTTCACACAGCCCTTTCAGTCGCTTGTGCATCCCTTCCTGGGCACCAACAACAACAACAACAACAACGGCCCACCAAACTTAATTAACGCTTCTGTCCCGACCACCGCCTCTGTGCCGAACACCGCCCCAATGGATATCTTGGCCATGGCCCCGTTCCCATTACATCAACACCACTCTTTTGCCTCGAATTCTCTCGTTCTGCAGCCACCAGTACAGCAGATCACCATGTCAATACAAGAGCAGCAACAACAGCAACAGCAGTTACAGCATCAGCAACAGCAGCAGCAACAACAACAACAGCAGCAGCAACATCACCATCAACAACAGCAGCAGCAACTTCATCAACAGCAACAACAACAACACCAACAGCAGATGCAACAGCGCCAACAGCAACAGCAACAGCAGCAACAACAACACCAACAACAACAACAACAACAGCGCCAGGCATTTAGCAATAGTAACAATAGTGATCCGTTTTTCCATCCATTGAAATACGAGACGGTTGAGCCTCACCTGGCAGCCAATATTGCCGCCTTGAGTATGGACAGCTCAAATCTAGGATCTGTCTCTGGTCCGACTGTCAGTAGCAATGGAGTCAGCAACTATCAAGCAAACGGATGGGTTCGATCCGAGAATGCCATGTTGAACGGAGGCTCGAGTTTGCTCGGTGCTAGTGCTCGTAAGTGTTCCTTTTCTCTGGCATCATTTGTTAGAACATGTGTATGACCACGCGTTTTTTCAAGCCTTGATATTTTTTTCCTTCATTGACACGATTTTTCAATTATTTCTGTTTGCATAGAGGACGATCTTTTGCGTAGATTGTCGCACTCGAGTGGCGGAAGTGATATGAGCGCTCGGTCTTCAGGATTTGCACACGAGGTACATGCGAGAGCTTTTTTTTTTGTGTGTGTTTGCGAATTTGCGAAAGCGCGCGTTTTGGGTTATTTTTTTATTTTTTTTCATTTCCGAAGTGATTGACGTAATTAATTAATTCTCATCAACATCTATCTCTTTTGCACAACAGATGGCAGGCTACATGCTCGATGCACGTATCATTCAAAAGAAAGATCAGATGGAAGAGATCTCGTCCTCGGGTGAAATCATCCAGGCCCCCGCTGTCGAGGAGGTCCGGACTGGTCAGCAGTTCCTGATCAAATTGCAACTTTCGAAACAAGGCTCGCCCGTTTCTTCACTCCCTTCAAAGTTTCCTACCATGCGTGTTGATCGACGTGAGGCTATCAACACTGCTGGTGAACCTCGCTCAGATATTGAGCCACTTACCTTACAAATCGTCGTGCATCTCGTCAAGAGTGGTCAAATCAGAAAAGGTGCCTGCGCTAAATGCTGTCACAAGGTAATTGAACGTTCTCCCCCCCCCCTGGTGCCTGAATCACAAAAAAAAATTAGCCCCGTACGCTGAAACTGTCTCTATCATCAACCAAATAGTATGGCCCGTCTTCTCCAATCCTGGTCCTACTCGACCCTCTATCGCCTTCAGCAACAGATCCTTCCTCGTATGCTCATGTCGACACCTCGGCTGGGTCTGTCACCATCCTGGCCAAGGTCATTTGCTCGTCCACAGACCATGGTGAACGCGGTAATAAGGACCGGTATCTTTTTGAGTTCCGACTAAAGCGCACGAGCAGCATGCTTAATGGGGTCTCCTCCAAAATGAATATGAGCCCTGTGGGTGGTGTCGATGCAAGAGATGATGACGGCGAAATTATTGCTAGCTGTTATACCGCACCCATCATGTGCTCCGGCCACCACAAGGCGAAGAGAGTCTACCCAAGCCAGCGACCCTCCAAGGTGACGAAGGAGGGACCTGTTCCCAAGACCAAAGTCATCAAGCGTAACAGAAGTTTATCGAGCGCGGTTGGAACGATCCAGACGACACAATTGTTTTCAAATGGTCGACCGGATGAATTCCTTCGTTCAGGATCGATTTCAAGTAGCTCCAACTATCCTTCACCATTGTCGTTTGTACAGGACGCCAGCGTTTCTGTCATGTCCAACTTTGGAGATGATCAATCGAGTGATTTTGATTTTGGACCCAATACTTTTGCCAATCAACAACTTTTGAGTTCCAGCGATAGTCCCTTGGACCCATCACAACAACTTCAATCACAATCTCCAAAGATTCATGATGTTCGACCTGATCATGGACCGGTTCGTAAGACAACCGATGTGATTCTTCGAGGATTATTTTTCCGTGAGGGGATGGTCCCTTACTTTGGATGTTTCCCCGCTCATGATATTCGGGTGGAAACATCTACTTTGATCATTTGTAAGGCACCTGAATGTCCTATCCCTGGAACAGTCCCCATTTCCATTTATGACAGTGTTGGTACCAACTTTGCAGATTTGGGTCAATTTACCTATACGGACGATTCTGAGACCGAATTGTTGATTTTACAACTTCAACTTCGATTGGCTCATCGTGCTCTGGAGTATTTGCACAGCAAGGCCACAGGTCAGAAGGGGAACGCTACAGATATCTTGAGGGATATTCCTGGATTGTCTTCATCTTCATCTCGTTCCAGTCCTTCGGGTGGTGCTGTGATGGCGGACTCTTTGGAGGAGAAGGAGGCCACCGCCGTGGAGGATTCATCGATACTTTCATTGGAACAAGTGGAGGAAGGTATCTTGAGGACGCTTGATCAATTACCAGCAGCGGTCGATATTTCCATGCCATTGGATGATCAGGGCAACTTGCTTCATTTCAGCGTCTTGCTGGGATTCAATAAGCTCACCATGCGCTTGATCGAAGAGGGATGCGATCTTGAGGCCCTTGATGCTTGGGGTATGACACCACTCATGTATGCGGTTATCAAAGGAAATGAGGCTGTTGTCCGCACTCTTGTTTTGGGTAAGTGCATTTTTTTTTTGTTACAAGTGTTGGGAAAGTCGCATCGTTTATCAAACTTGTTGCTGATT
This sequence comes from Dissophora ornata, assembly GCA_025201705.1. Classification (NCBI taxonomy): domain Eukaryota; kingdom Fungi; phylum Mortierellomycota; class Mortierellomycetes; order Mortierellales; family Mortierellaceae; genus Dissophora; species Dissophora ornata. The sequence continues at coordinate 7,645 of MU616955.1, forward strand.
AATTTTTTGTTTTTTTTTTCACGAATAGCTGGTGCCTCATCGTCAGGAGCCAAGACCCCCGCCGAGTTCTACACATTCTTGCCCCGTCCTGTCTCACCCACTCGTGCGGTTGTCGGATACCTCTCTGTCAGTTGCAAGCGTTACTCCAATACCTCCCGAACATTGGTCCGAGGCAACTCACATGGGCGACTACTGGACATGGTCGAAATTGAACACGATGAAACTTCAGGTTCTTCAGAGGATGAGTCTGATGCTGAAGATCAAACGGATAAAACTTTGGCAGCGGTGAAACAACAGGCGGACCAAAAAAATATTCCGACGATTGCCATGACTGCTGCTGCACCCACGGAGGCGGCTGTCACGGAGGCGGCTGTTGGTACAACCACTCAACCTGCTGCAGCAGCACAGGTGAATCCGGAAAGCAGTACCCTTGCTCAAGTTGCACAGGCCATCCGTGGCGTACGGACGAGTCAAGTCATACCACCACTGGATCAACAACATTTGCCACAAATGCACATTGTTGAATCGGATGGCTCCGTGACTGTAAACACTGCAGTCTTGAAAAGTGATGATATTCGTCGAGGAGTCTCTATGCAGGATTCAACCACTACCAACGCCAATAACGGAGAATCCGGATACCATTCTGGTGTTATCTCTGAAATTCAGGATCGTTTGCTCTTCTCAAGCCAATCATCACTACCGTCAAAAGGTGTGGAGATGACGGTCGAGTTCTACAGGCCGCCACCAACGTCAGCGTCCACACCGGCGTCCACACCCTTCCCCGATAACGTTTTCAGGACAGGCGAGTCGTTCAATATGGAAATCCGACTGACCACAGTACCGGTGCCAGGGTTTGAATATACTCCCATGCCAGCAGAGTTCCTTGGAGTCCGTTTTCCTCGTGAGATGGTCAAGCGTGCAAGGGGACGTCAGGCCTCGATCTTGAATGAGATGACCTATATTCTAAAGACATCGATCGAACTCGGCAACCCAGCTAAAGTTCACGACCATAAGGGCGACGGAATCCAACTTGATGGCGCTTGTCAATCATGCTCAGATTACTTGAACAAGCAAAAGAAGGTCTCACAGCAAAGCCCCTCTGTATGCTCGATCCTACAGCTTAGTGTACCCGGCGACAGTCCTACACCACAGGCACTGCAGGACGACGCTGGCGTGATGGAACTGCATAATGGTAGATTGGAGGTCAAGGCCAAGGTCAACTGTTCCAGTATACATTACGTCGTCCAGCGTGAGAAGGCCAAGCGCAGAGCAGAGCTCCACCTCCAGCAACAGCAACAGAGCGAGTCGTCATCCTCGGCGACCAAGGAGAAGATGCCGCTTGATCTGGCGAGTTTAGAGGACCCAGGATATGTGTTTACGTTCGAGCTGGTTCATCCGACGCTGAACACTGTGGTAGCAAGATACGAGACAGTACCGACCAAGTTCTCAACTTACAAGAGATAAATTCATGGGGGGACGACGTTTGTATTGAAATTGGGATATTTCTGTATTTGTAGCATTCTTTTTTATTTTCTCGTAGACAATGCAAAGTAAAAATATATTATTATTCTACTGGAGGTAGGCGCCCAAAGGCGAAGCGCTAATGTTCAATGCAGGGAACTGAGAGTTCAAGGCCTTGACAATCTCAATCATCTCCTGACGGGTGTGGGGCTTGAGCTCATCCTGCTTGGACAGGACCTCGGCGAAAATAGTGAGCAACTGAGGCAGGTTGTTGAAGACCCAGGCGTTCTGCGAGCGGATCAAAGAGAAGATCAACTTGTACACAGGCTCGTTCTCCTCATAGTCACGCTTCAAGGGGAGCGCCTGCGTAAACACAGGGAGGACCTGGTCCACGGGAACGACGTTCGGGTACTTCATGATCATGCGAGCAACAGCACCGCAGGCATTGTCCGTGACATTGTCCAAGTTCTGACCTTGGAACAAGGGGTATAAGGCGGTCAACAGGGCGGGATATTGGCTATTTCAGCAATAACAGCAACGTTAGATGCATTAGATGGGTGTCAGACTCGAAAAAAAAAATGCAACCCATAACCCCCGACTATTGCTGTTCCAAAGAGATGTACTTACGAGGAAATGTCAAGGTTGGTGTTCTCGCAAAGGGCTCCGACAGTGTAAGCAGCGTTGCTGCGGACCTCGGGCTCCTCATCGCTCAGACCCTTCAAGGCGATGGGGAAAATGACCTCGGTGAACTCAGTCACACCACCCAACATACCGGCGGCAATTTCGCCCAAGCATCCAATGGCCATCGAGCGTTCACTTGTAGGCTTCGACTTTTTGTAGTACTTGGCAATGTGGGGAATGAAGACCTTGGCGTAGGGAACAAAGCTCTCGCCCAAGGCAGCAGCCAAGGCGCCGACCAAGTCCGAGGCGGACGAAATCAGCAAGGCATCGAACTCGGCCTGCTCGTCCTCGTCCAAGAGACCCTCATCATCAGCGAGCTCCTGTTGGCAGTAAGCCTTCTTCTCGAAAATCAGGTTCAAGTGTTCAGCGATGACGGTGATGTCTAAAAGGGTATAAATCGGTGTTAGTTTTTCGAACCCCAAGGCACTATTCACTTGCTCTGCGCGATTTTCCATTATCACTTACGGTCAGCAACGACGGCAGGGCCACAGAGCTTGACTGTCTCGACCAACTCCTGGCAGACCTGAACAACAACCATCCTAATTCCAGCGAATTAACGCGAATGACAGAGAGGTATCTGCGTTAGTAGCGAATTCTGCTTTTTCAACGTGTCAAGGGGGTAGGCGCGTAGAGTTTGATGAATGTCAAGGAATTGGCGTCGCATCTATCAGTTTCAATCGTATTCATCTCATGATAATAATTCGAATTGAGCTGGGTTTAAAGTAGCTATTGGGATCATCATTACGAACGCCAATCCACTATCAATTATAATAACAAAGCATGGGAGAACGCATTTTAACTGAACACTTACTTGTCATCCTCATCCTCCCAGATGGAAAGGACGGCAGGCATCACCAAAGAGTTGAGCTGGGAGACATTGTCGTGGAGAGGGATTGCCACAGGGAGACCAGCCTTCCATTCATCGCAGTTGGAAAGCTTGTAAAAAGTTCGCAAAAAGTTGAACAAGGCACCGCAGGAGGCCTTGCGGACACCATCGGACATGTGCGTCGTCAAGTTGATCAACTCCTTCACGCTCGATTCGACATAGGGCAAGAAGGCCGAGCGGGTATGCTGGAAAAACTCGCCGATGGTATCGGCAGCAACCTCCTTCTCGTCAGCAATGGCTGAGCGGAACACGTAGTTCAGATCCTCAGCAGTGTCCTCGCCATCATCATCCACATCCTCGTTGTCATTGTCGAAGCGGGTGTTGTTCTCATCCAACTGGCACGAAGCAATCAACTGGGGGACAATACCAGCCAGGTAGGGCGAGAACTCGTCCTCAAAGACCTGAGCGATTCCAGAGAAGAAGTAGTATCCACATTCCCGGAGGCGGGTGTTGTCCAAGAGCAATCCCTCCATGGCCAAGTTCATAAGGTCATTCAAGTAGGGCTAGAAATGGCAACATAGACAATAGTTAGATAAAGAACAAAAGCAACATGATCGCAATTCATGCATACTTACTCTGAAGGCATCCTTGCCGACAGCGGCAGCAATCGCACCGAGGGCATCAGTAGAAACGGCACGAAGCATAAGCTCATCTTCATTGGCATGAAGAGTCATCAAGTGCTGGAGACGCTTAATGACCTCGGGGAAGTAGGGTGCAAATTCAGTGCTCGAGGCGTGAGCGGCACTGCCGATGGCAGCAACGACGATTGCGCGGGTCTCACCCTGAACATTGTCGAGCATGTGCAACAACTTCTCCATCAGGACAGGAAGGTACTGGATAATATTCTCGCCCAAGCCTTCCAAGATAGCATCCAGAGCATTGCAGGCTTGCTTGGTGATCTCGGGGGTGGTCTCGTTCATCAAGTTAAAGACCAAGGGCAAGAGCGTGGCGTGGTTCTCTGCAACTTCCTGGTCAAACTCCTCAGCAAACGAGCTCAAGGCCATGCAGGCGGCACGACGAACAGATGCTTCGGGATCCTGAAGACCAGCGCAGACAACCAAGAGAAGATCGTTGAACTTTGGACGGATGAAATCAACGGAGCCCTCGATCAAGACAGCCAAGGTAACCATAGCAGCCTTGCGATACAGAGGGTCGGCGTTGGCCATGTAAGCAAGGATGCCCTCCAAAGCAACAGGGAAGACCTGCTGAGGAGGAAGGTTAGTGGCCAAGGTGTTGATGACCTTGAAAGCAAGACGAGCAGGAGAGTCCTCGTCCAAATCCTCTGGCTCCTCCTCGGCAGCGATAGGCATAAGTGCCTGGATCATGGGGGCGACCAACTTGAGACGCTGGATCTTGGTCTTCTTGTAAACAATGGCCCACATGAGGAACGAGAGGCCCTGAACACGCATCACAGGTTCGTAGGTCTTGTTGCCTCCGATATTCAAGAAGAACTGGATCAGGTTCTGGACGTGCTTGGAGAGGATGGGGACCTCGAGCAACAAGAGGGTATCAAAGACATCAAAGCACTTTGCAGAAGATTCCTCGTCACTGTCGTTGAGGCACTGCTGCAGAACGTTGACCATATGGGGGACGAGCTCAGAGAACATGGCAATCTCATCCTTCTGATCTTCGTCAATGAAGTCAGCCATCTTGCCCAAGGCCTGGACAGTGGTGATACGGACAACCTGTGAATCGGGGTCGACGATGGTACGGCTGAACAGCTCCAAGAGCTGGCGCAAGTTGTCGGCAAAGGCATCTGTGACCTCAAAAATAGCATAGATCACATACACTCCGACCTCACGATGTCCTGCGTTGGTGCTGCTAGAGCACTGGAACAAGAACGCGAGGAGCTCATTCCATGTGCTGGCAGGGATCTCGATTCTTCCAACAGTGGCAATGACACGGGCGGTCGAGTGGCGAGGAAGAGGCCTAAGGAACAAAATAGGGAACAATGGTGGTAAGAAAACATTGAAGGATACACCTCAAGTTCACTGACAAACGGAAAAAGAAAAGTTTCTGGAGGAAATATAAGGTGTTGAACATACTCTTGTTCGTTCAGAATGATCTCCAGAAGCTTGGCCTTGACATTCGTGCGGACATCCTCCTCCATCTTGGACCACCAGTTGGAGATCTGCTTACGCAGCTCAACCGCAGAAAGTTGACGGATCTAGAGCAAATGAAAGAATGCGCAAAATAGTCAGAGATTGTAAACAAACGTCTTTTTACGTGATTTGTTTGTTTTGTTTTCAAGTCGCGAGAGAAAGAATGCTCTCAAGGAAAGCACTGTCGGTGTTTTTATTTTACTGCCCCAAAACACACAAAAAAAAAAAAAAAAAAGAGGTAGAAAACCACTCCTCTAAATTCTGCTCAACGAGTCTGCAAGATCAAGCCAATTCGACAGCTGAATGCGGAGGCGGAGTGGGGGCATGCTCTTCCACAACGCTCCTTGCGCCTCAAAATGTCCAGCTGATGCAGCAAAGACGAAAGACTACCAGACACTAATACAAGACCCTTGCTTACCTCCTTTTGGGGCGAAGTCTGGATGATATGAACGAGAGCAGGGACACAGTTGGCATCAACAAAGAACTGGCTGTTCAGAGCCTTGGTCGCCTACATGTTCACAAGCCAAAGAATTGGTTCTGATTAGTTTACGGATTTCGAATCGTAAGAGATCTTTGAGAATGGTGGCAACAGAGGGTAATGAATGTGTCCAGGGACGGCCAGCGGCAAAGTCAACACGCACCTCCTTGATCTGGTTGCTGTCGTTTGAGAAAAGAACCTGCTGCAGGGTCTGCTCGAGACCGGCCACGTATTGCTCCATTGCGGGTAAGGAGGGAGGGTGCGGGAGTGAGTGGGGAGGGAGAAGATCAAGAGAGTGATGAGAGGGGGGAAAAAAACCAAAACAAAAAATAAAAGTCTTACACGTTACACAGACCTCCGTGGCATCAGCAAAAAAAAAAAGACAGAGACAAGACAAAAACGTGACAATCAACGTACGCCCGCACTCGGGCATCAGATGGCTTCCCAAAGAAAAACGTCCTAGTGCTGCTGCTGTTCATTTCGTGGGTGAAATCGTCATCGTGCTTCTGCTAGACAGACACCCGGGCCAAATATGCGCCCAGCCTATCGCACACAACTCAAAGACAAGACACCTTCTAAGAAAAGTGGTGTCTGCGATATTTATTCTCAAGGCCCCACACCGTTATAAGTGCAATCCCACCCCCCCCCCACCCCCCCCCTTCCTCTCTCTCCTTCTTCCCCACTCGTCCTCCCAAACCTCCATCTACTCCACCTGCTCCCACTACCACCCACACTTCCCTCCTCACTCTGTCCTCGACATCATTACCACACCTCTCCTTCTCCACCTCTGGAGTAACCTGCGACGCAGACAATTGCACTTTGCCCAAACAAAATAAATACCGTTTCTGCGTTTCTGCACAACCCCAGCATACCTTGGTCTCAATGTCATCGCTACTAAGTTCCGCCCTCTCCCATCCAGATCTAACTAAGAAGGATCCATTCCCAAGCCGACCAAAACACTTTGTTGCCGTCGTGGCCCCTCCCACGCCTGACTCGGAGAACGAGTTTGAAAACATGATGACGGACTCGACGACTGCTTGCACACCCGCGCTTGACTTTGAGTATGACTCGGGCGATGATGCCGATGATTCAGAACTATCGATGCTATCCCCCATCTCGCCTCCCTCCTTCCAGCTCGTATCTATCCTCCATCGAAAGCGTAAAGGTTCTCAGGAACACGGCACCAGCGTCCATTTTCTTGACCCAAGTCAAGGACAACAAGAAGTCGGACTCGCCGCAGCCCCTGCTCCGGAGAGTTATGGCAAAGGCGCAAATAGCCGTCGACCCACCGTCACCTTTGACCTCGATGTTAACGAGCCTTCCTCCGCACCAAAAACGCGGAAGACCCGCTTTACGATGGAACCAAACCAGCTCTCCGACGTTCGTCACGATGATGACGACGGTGATAGTCAAGAAATCATGAGTGGCGCACACTCACCGTCCAATCCAGAGACTCAAGACAACCTGACCCAAGCAGAGCAGGCATTTCGTCGAGTGTCTATCTCACCAATCGACGGACTAGCTTGTCATGCCCAAGATCCAGTCTCGACTTCTGACATGACTGCTGCTGTGGCGACACCGATAGACAAACGTAGGTCTTCCCAAGATGCTCTCTTGAGCCACGTCCTAGGCGCGGCCCCCCAGGATATGCTCGTGGCCCTATTTGAACGATCATCTGAGCTGGAAGCGCTGGCCGCACGCCACTCAGATTTCTTTAATCTCATGTACTGCAGCCTGCCTAAAACATGCCGCGACAAGTTCAAAGAGCTGCTCTTCAAGTCCCGAGACGAGCTGTGCGACCGAGATTGGATGAACGCCATCAAAGTCCAGCTCAGCCCTCTGCCGTCTTGCATCCTCGAGAAATTCAAGGGCATGGTCGGTTGGAGTGGTCCTGATTCTGAAGAGGACGACCATGAACGGTGGGGTGAAGACAAATACGGCTGTCGCGACTCGTCCTTTGAGCAGGTTCAGATCAAATGGCTGCGTGATATCAATGACTTCTCGCTCGAGACCTTCAAGAAAGGCTACCCACAATTCTTCGTAAATGCCCGCGAGAAGCTCCAAGGCCGACGCATGTCCCATGGCGGAGACCAACGAGACCAGTATGTGATCTTTTGTGAGACACTGGGTCTTTCTCGATCACAACTTTCCTGCGACAGTGCCTGGGCGAGACGCATGAATTGCTGTCTCGAGAAGCACCCGGAACTGCTGCTGCAGCTCAAGGAGATCATTGCGTACGAGGTCGGGTACGATGACTAGACAAGTGCGGCTCTTTTTCTTTTCTTATCGCTCTCGCTCTGCTCTGCTCTGCGTCGTTTTCTCTGGTTTTGTGCGCTCCATGATGTATGCCCAAGTAATTTTTGAGTCCCCTAGCCTAGTTTTGTGCATTCCCGTTGTCTATTCAAAAAAAGCGATGTTTCCTCTTATCTCTGGACATGTTGTTGCAGCTCTTTACCTTTATTAGGCTAATTTTGGTAGCCATGTACAATACGACAACAGCCAATAAAGGTTAGGGTGAAAGCCGACAAAGGATGAAAAAAGCAGCTACTGCAACAGTGTTATTCTGGAGGAATACCTATTCCTGTGCAAACTATAGAGAGTGGGCGTCGGATAGGGAAGGGTAGACTTACTCTGGTAGAGCTGCACTTTGTGGTCATTATTGTGGTCATTGTGGTCTGCGATAGTGGCCGTGCACATGCGGAAAACAGCATGCAAAAAATCATGCCATCCTCCAGTCCATAAAACGCATAGTAGGCTAGACTATGCCGTCACCCCAATGCACTTCCGCACGTGTTTAGGCAATGAATGGTTTTGCTTGTGGAAGAAAACAAGTGGAGAGCAGACTCTTTGGGGCCCAAGGGAGTGATGCCAATAGCTGGCGTGTTGTTATTCCATCAGCCTGTTTGTTTGGTTGGTTTATTCGTTTATTCAGCAAGTATTCGAGCTCTGATATCCCATTCTAGACCCCCCACCGCGTGGAAATAGATGAGGCATTGCATCAAACCTTTTTGTTTGTTTTTTTTTGCTGTTCATTCGATCAACCGGGGTATATTTGTGTTCTATTGCTTGGCTCAGAAATACTTTTTGCTCCGTGACATCGCCTCTTTTCCAGTTCGGAAGGGTCCACCTCGTCCGCATCCTTCCTTCTGCCCTCTTCCTTTCTTTCCTAAAATACCACCGCTCAAAAAGACCACTCCATCGCAACGGCCGTTTGACAATCTCGCTGTCATCCCCAGGACTAGCGGCTCAACGTCGTCATGGCTGACCCTGTGACAACGACCCTTCACGAGGGTGTTCCCGATATTACGAAAGGGTAAGGGGGTGGCATGATCTTTTAATGGAAGTAACCCCTTTCCCTCTCTCTCCTCTCCTCTCTCTGTCACTTTCTTCTCTCTCCTTCCTCGACAATTTTCCGCTCTCCATCACTCTTTACCGCCTTCCACAAATTAACAGATATCCTTCTTGGTTCATTTGTTGCTGCCAATCCCATTCCTACTTCCCTCCACTAGCGTTCTGGACAAGATTGGAAGCTTGGTCCAGCTTGGGCGCGATGCTCTAAACCGGGAGGAGCCGCTTATTTCGCAAAGGCCTATTTCAGCACAGACACATTCAGAGTCGAATTCGAGGGCTATGCCTCTGTTTCAGGATACCCGTATCTCAGCTTCAACTCCTCCTCTGCCAAGTGGCCCGCCGCCGAGCGACTCTTTCAATCCGCATCCATCCTCGTCAGAGCAAACACAACCCACATACTCATCCATGAACCATCGGCAAACTACAGAGAATGAGAGGCGCTTTTCTCGGCCCAACTCTTTTGCTTCTGGTTATCAACTCGGCCACTCAAGGAGGGGCAGTCTATGGTCACAGCGCACGGATGACAGCCAACGGGGTCTGACCACATCCGGCACTCAGGGCGATAACGATTCGTTTGACAGGATTTGTTCCATGTTGTCGCATCTGATTGTGGACGCCTCGACCGCCGTCGGCACAACAGATACGGACGGACCGAGAGTAACCGTCGCATTACCCGCCGCACCAGCCTTTGCGCCGTTAATATACCTCGAGTCTGAGAGTCCAGAGGAGAGTCCAAGCGGCTTCCAGACCCAAGATGTTGTGGATGAGAAATGTTTTCTGGATCCGAGTAGTGATAGGGATGCCAGGAAGCGGGATAGCAGAGGGTCCCGGTCCCGGGCGAGGTCTCTTTTAGATAAGGGTTCTTCAAAACGGAGAAGCCTGTTCCTCGAGTTACAGGACTTTCTACCAGACCTGGTCAACGAGCATGACGACGAGCAAATTCAGGATGTGACAGAGGAAAAATCGACGATAGCCTCTGCAGTAGCTGATGAAGGCATAGCGGATGAAGGCATAGCGGATAAAGGGCCGCAGGAAATACCATCTCCAAACGTTACTGCAAGTTCAAGTGCGCAGCCAACAGATGAGCTTTCAGAGGATGTTTGTGTTTATGAGAGCTCTCTGCACCCACCAAAGTTCAAGGGACTAAGGCGGTGCGCCAGCTTTCCCTCCATGAAATCGGAAATGGCCAACGCACATAACGCAGGAGAGTTGCAACACGCCATCCAATACATGGACTCTGAGCTTGATCGAACGGTGGAGACGATCAATGGACTCGCAAAGGATCTGATGGCAGTGGCAGAGGCAACCCGTCAGAGTTGGATAGAACTGAATCTGGAGAGGTCCTTGCAATCTCAGGACCTTCGAAATGAGTGCTTATCGCCAAGTACCACCGTTCTTCACGAGGACGAGTTCCAAGGACAATTCGATGATAGCGAGGGGTACATGTCGTACTGGGAAGAAGAAGAAGAGAGTCTCGAAAACAGTGCATTTGAACATAGCCCTTGTCGTCGTGTCTACAATGGAGGTTTCTCGATGAACGACAACCGGTCGAAACTTCAATATTCGTCCCTGCAGGAAAAGATATTGTCGACAGACGACTTTTCGAAATACTTCAAAGCGCTGGAAAAGATTGCGGGCCTGGGCCAAGAACTTGCAGCTCGAAATTCAGGCAATGTCCACGGCGGTGACGATGACCTCCTCAGCGATTTTGATAGTTCCCTCGACACCGATGTCGACACAAGCCTACATTACCCTGGATCCTCTTATACCCTGACCGATGCAACTTCGCGGATGTCCTCCTCTTCAGACCGTTCACTGGGAATCAGCTTCGATATTCGTTCCGAACCAAAGGATGACCCTATCCCATCATGTTTCCATATACCCGGGCCAGGCGTCCATCCCCCGGCCACGAATATCCACAACCACGAAGAAGCCAAAACAACCACGATCCCGGAAACAGCTTTCACCGCCAATCGCGAAGGACATCGGTGTCGAAGAGTCGCGATGCCAGCTGCTTGGCCAGTATCTCTGCTCACAGCACAAAATTCAGATCAGTCATTGGCACTCCCGCTGCTGTCAAGCGAAGAACATCTCGACACAAACCATGAGGGTACAGTTTTCGTTGCTAGACTGACCAACACCAGCGTGTGCTTGGGTTTACTGTTCTTCTGGACAATGACATTCGCGTTCGCGACCCTGGCCGTGATACCGTCCTTGGCGGAACGATCGGTGGAGAAAGCTATGAAGTACATGGGGGAAGTGCAAAAGCTGCTTGCGCTTCGGCCGCCGCATGATGATAGTACGAGTTTAGGGCCATCGCAGAGGTACAACGAGTACACTTTGCTCGAGCATGAGCTCTCACGGATGAGGGCATATCTGGACCAACACTCATCACATCCTGAGGCCGCCAATTTTGGTTTGGTCAAGGCCAAGGCTCTGATGTCGCCAGAGTTTAGCGCTGCGTCTTGGTCGTCTCCAAGAACCTCAGCGGACTCGTCGACAACGTTGGCTGATCTGGCCTGCCACCATGCAAATATGTAATAAAATTGAATGTAATATCAGTGATTTTGATGGAGCCATAAATGTTATTCTCCGTGTCGGCAACAAGAGGAACAAATACATGTCACACTGGCTAGGATATTATGCACAATTTTTTCTGATCAACTTTTTTTATTTTGCATGGAGCAGAAAACAAAGGAAGTAGCAGATGTTAATATGCGATGTAATATTCTATACATAATCTACAAGGTTGTAACATAAAAGGGAGGCAAGAAAAAGAAAGAGAGGGAATAAAATAAAATAAAACAAAATCAAGCTGTCAGGTATTCATAATCATCCGAAATGGCTTAGTTCGCAGCTGTAGCATTTCCGGCCTTGGTCCCGCAACAGCAAAAGCTGTTTACAAGTTCGACAATCCCAGACCGCATCCGCTCGACTTCCTCCTTCAGAACTCTGTGTTCACCTCGCTTCTGTCCCTCATCATCAAGTGCCGCGCGCCGCAACTCCTCAAATTGCTTCGACACTTCAGCGGGCAAAGTCAAAAACAAGGTACTCGGAGAACTCATCAAGAACAGTGTTCCGAACACCAAGGCACCTTCATGTTGCTGTCTTGCTAGTCTCGCGTCTCGTGAGTTCGTATCGACTCCATTGGCAGCCGGGGCTGGGAAGGCCGAAGCGACAAGCGAGTACAAATTGGTGGATTTGATAGAACCAATTAGTTCTGAGGTGTCCCTGAGGCGGTGCGCCTGCTGCTGACTGATCCAAAACGCATATTCACGGGGTACACCCTGCAAAACAACTGAGACCATACGATCCAGCGTCTGAGGGTTCTCAGCTTGCATTCGGCTAGGTAGATCCTTGCAGAATGTCTGTGCCAACGATGTCCAACTCATCTTGCTGTCAATCGACTTTGTTGACGAATTGGCCGTGGTTGGTGTCGATGTGCAGTTAGTGCTCGGGCTGTTTGTGGTCAATGGGGCAGCTGTAGTTGCGGGGTATGATTCAATGCCAGCGGACGCGACGGCGCTACTGGCGTTAAGGACAATGTCCTGGGCCGAAGGGTGTTTAGCGGTAATATTTAGTTTCTGAAGGTCCTTAGTTGCTGCATCCAGGTCCGCAACGGCTGACGATATCGTAGAAACAGGCCCAATCTGTGACTTTGGGATCTTGCAGAGCGATATTGCTGGCTGGTCGGGGTTGGCGGACAGGAGAAAGTAGCCGCGTGAAGCTCCTGTTTCCGCATCAATCGGGAACAACGACTCGTAGAGTCGCTCCACCGACACAAAGTAGGAGGGGTATTTGAATCTCGCAGTGTCCAGCACCAGCACCATTCCTGCTTTTGGCACATATCCTCCGATTGGACTATCATGGCAAAGTAGAGAGTAAGGTATGCGAAAAATCAGTTTCAGGTTTTCCCGCCTTGCGACAAAAACCTACATTGCAAGGTCCGCTCTGGACTTGTATCTTACCTGAAGTGCCCGTCTCCAGTCTGGCCAAGAGCCTTTCTTGAGAACGACACGACCATATGGATATCATCTCGACTGCAGACCGACTCCAAGTCCCGTTTAAAGTCTTCCAACGTAACCTGGTTTGCGCGACGCACCTGGACATCGCAGTGGCATTTGCTCAGACAAGCAAACTGGTTGAAGGTGATTCCTTTGGCTTTGACTTGTTCTGAGGGTGCGCAGCACTCGAGAAGCTCATCGCTGTACCATCTCCATGCACCTTTCCACTGTCGCTGAGGATCAACCTCCAAGGAATTGAGCACCATAGCTAGGGAACTGGGACCACAGAACGCCGGTTCACTCTGGGTTGTAAAGTTTCCTACGAGGGAAAAATATCCATCGCCTGTGTCCAGGTTACAAAAGAAGAAGAAGGGTGATTTAATGCAAAGCACGGACGACAAGGATTAATGCCAAAATTAAGATCGCTGCGGAATGTAATATGAGTCTTACCATAGCCTTCCTCGAGCATTTCTCGAAATAGCTGCTTGCCTTTTGGGCTCGTAAAGCTGACTAGGTGCTCAGGCAACTTGCGACGGTAGAAAGAGTTTTTCAGGTTGATATTATCACACGAGGGCTTCTTGGCCTGCGTAGAAAGACCCGTTGGGTCATACAAGAACGGTAGCGAGTTCATCGGGCGATTAGACGATGCTACGACAGCTGCAGCCGCCGATGCAGCCGCATTGGGCCCTGGGGCGGAACTTTTTTGTGCAGAGACTGAGGGAGCAGAACTTGGCGATGAAGCGGAAGGTGAGGCTGCAGGTGGACTTGAAGTTGGCTTTGAGGACTTTGCACTTGTTGAAAAGAATGCCCGGGAGGGAGAGGACTGAAATCTTTGGCGAAGAGTGTGGCTGTGGGAGTGACACGGTTGACGAGCGATAAGATGTCGTCCGCTGGTAGAGGGGTGGCCTGCAGAGGAAAGTTGAATCAAACCGCTCTTGGCAGCAATCAAGGAGCGATTTGTGGCCATGTCTTTTTTTGGAGAAGAATGTAGTAAGTGGGTAGGAGTGTTCGAGTGCGGTATTTAGATTGTTTGAATGAAGAAATAGAGCAATAAGGGAGGTGAGAAATGAAGAATGGAGCGACAGAGAGAAGGGGGTTGTTCGAGTCAACTGAAGGAATGATTTGGGATGGATGGAGAGCAGACTTCTTTTGGCAGAGGCGTGACATGGAAAGGATCGGGTGGCTTTGGATCTGATAAGAAGACCTAAGGTTCGAGAAAGTGTCTCAGGACTCGATCTGATAACGGATTCTGATAAGTGCGGCCCCACATTTTGGTGGTCCCGACTTTCTCCCACCAGGTAACTTGTAACGCCTCAATGACTGCGCAATGAGAGGGTTTAAATTATTATGAATCAATCAAACACAGGATCCAACCCAGCGCAGGCGTGCCCTGTCCATCCAATTAAATTTTATTTTCTCGCATTCTAGAAAATATGACGCTCTCAGCACTTTCTATCCTTGTCCCTTCGAGCATTGGATAGGCGCTCGTCCAGTCACAAGACTTCTCCATGTTCTATAGCCTCAAGCTGCAGGAAATCATGCGGTGGTGGCGTGCAGGTGTCTTCTTCATTGCTATCATAATGAAAGATATGGTTCAGATCAGAATGGCATCATCTTTGCCAGTTCCGCTCCCTGACACTGTTCCTGCGCCTGACCCTGCTCCGGATGGAGGGCCCGTCTGTGAACGCTCAACCCTGATTCGCGAGGAATTTACCCGCTCCTTTGGCGATGCATACGGGGACGTAGGATGTGATGCGAGAGGCGCGGAAGGTGGATGGCGTGGAATAGGAACAGAGGGCGACGGAGATGACGCAGGACCTCCAAAGAAGCTGGCATTCTCTGGACTCAATGGTGTTGTCATATCTGGACTTTTGTATCTAACAGGGATATCAGATCTTTTTGGAACCGATTGCGTCTGTTGTAGCTGTTCTTGTTGGTGCTTCTGCTGTAGCTCCATCTCCATTCGCCTCACGCTTGGCGGGGCGCCCATCCTCGATGTAGCCGCATCCTGAATTGAACGCACTCTTGGATGCGCCAAGAGCTCGCCCATGGCTGTGCTGAATTTTTTGAGGACCCGAGTAAGCTCATAGTAGTATCCAGGCGAGTGCACGTCTTCCATTTCTGTCAATCGGTCGTACACGTGCTACAGTGGACGAATGACTGCCAGTGAGTCGGGAAGGGTCCAGATAATTTCAGTCTATTGAGCACTTCGAAAACAGGATGGCTGATGGGACCTACCTGAGGTTTGACCGGTCCAGACACCTCTGAAGCTTTGTGGTGGATATAGATGCAGTCATAGAAAAATCGCCGACTGGCATAAAGTGCATCCAAGACCTACATGTTCACAGCGGAAATTATTCGTGAGCATAAAGAGTGCAAAACCAAATCATCGAGGGAAACCTTTCGGCAGAGGTAGTTACATCGGGATCTGGCTCAGTAGGCAAGACGTCAGACCTCGTGTAGATCATAAGGGCACGAACAACCGAGCCGTCGTCTTCCTCAATGTCCGCGTTCTCTAGACTTTATATAAGAAATATATCATCACTGTTATAAGCCGTGACATTCTACCGCCTCAGCAACTTTTTCCGAACACGAGGAGTTCACGATTACATTTTTTGGAAGAGAGACGTCGAATCTGCTCACGAGTAAAGGAAAAAGAGTCAATTTTTGTTTATTACACAAAAAACGCACTGTACAATTATCCAACCTGATCATCGTCTTACCAAACGCCGTAAACGTCCCCATGGTGAAGAGCTCGCCGATGGCATGCGAAAGAAGCACCGTGTCGGAAGTGAAATCCATATGCTATACGCAGAACACAATATGTGCGCGGACAGAATGTGAGGACAAAAAGGCACGCTTTAAACGCGTGCGCTTTACTGTTGCGCCGTCAATACAACCAACCTTGAAACAACAAACATACCCAAACCGCCTTCTCGCCTAAAATCATGAGTGCGAACTCATGATTTGGATTCCATTTCGACTTTTGTTCAATGAACCATTTCAGAAGTTGCTTTGTCCTGTTAATCCTCGTGTCGCTATAGCCAATAAATGTTCAATTGTTAGCTCTGCATGTTACCCCCCCCCCCCAAGCTGCTTTCGAGATATTGCTGCTTCTCCAATTGCAGAGTCGACACCTACTTGGCTTTTTCTCCGCCCGCGAAACATTCATCCATAGAAGTGTCCAAGTCGATGCAGAATATCTTTGAGCAAAGAAAATTAAGAGGTGTTAGGCATCAGTCATAGCGCGAGAGTACTATGCATGGTGCTTTGTTGCATGTTCTTGTGAGGACTCACAATCTTTTCTCGTTGGACTTTGGGAATGGGGCTCCCCTGCTCCATATCGTCCACAATGAATTTTTCTGACTGAAGGATCGCCGGTGATTCCATTATGCTGTTGTTGCTCTTGGAAGAATGAGAGAACTGGAAAAGTACATGGTCCCCTGGAAAAAAAAAAGCCAAGACTGACGGTCGGCGACGCGTGACTGGTGAATGGACGATTGCCACCAAACTTCATTCTTTATTACAATTAATGCGTCCTGTGACCTTTATTGATTACGCTACGTTGCGGCTGTCGGGTGTGCTTGGCCTTGGGGATCCAGGATTTGATGCCACAGCCTTTGCACCCAGCCTTTTAGCAGAGGGGAGCAGGGGCTGGAAGGCGAACTTGGTTCTAAAATATCAAAGACACGTCGAATTAGGCGCTGGTTATTATATACCTCTAATTGACTAGGAGCAGGAACAAAAACACTTACCTGCATGTTGAGCAGACGGGGGAGAAGCCGCAGAAAACTGAATATGAATACGATTAAAGCCGTCAATAACTGCCCATCACCCAGCCCTTCAACACGTTTCCAGAACAATAAATGAGATAGGACACGTACTTGAGAGGCACACAGAGCACACGTATCCGATATCCACGATCTTTTTATGACAAAAGCACGCTGCTCGAAAGTCTACTTCATCCTGACCAGGCAAGTAGAGATAATTCCTCGAGAACATATCCGGCAAGAAGGAAAACTATACGTGTCGATTCGAACCAATCCGATATGAGTGAAGCTCTACAATAACATGGAAGGGAAAAAAAGGTGGGCAAATCGAATAGTTGCAGATCTTACCATAAGAATCTGTAGGAGGCCGTGCGGGTCATTTGGTCGCAAGTAAATGCCCTCTGTGATATGTGCCGCCTGCTGCAGAAAGACGGCATCCTCGCCCCAGATCTTGCATACGTCTATCGGGATGTTCTAATTGCCACCACCCCGGAAAATAAGTCGTTACGAAACTTGGTGGCAAACTATATCAAACTTCAGCACCAGCGTTTCGACAATTCACTTACAGCCTTCTGGGCAGAAAAGATACAATTCATGATCGGAATGTAGTCAGAGGATGAGTCTGGCGAGACAGTTAATACGAGGATTCTGGGCTTGAGGTGACCCATCCCGTCCGCCTTGAGTGCCTGATTGATATCTGCAAAAGTCGTCATCAGCGAGAGCCTGCAAATGCTGCGGAGATAAAGCAAATATTTGCATGCAACCTATCGCCAAGTTGCTACTACTTTGACGCAAAACTTACAGCACAGTCCAAGAGATAGCGATGCCGCAATTTTGGACGAGCCCAGTTCCTTTTCCTCCAGCGTAGGGCGTGGATCCTGCAGCAGCTTTGCGATTCCTGATAGGACAGCATCGTTCACAACCTTGAAAACCTGATAGACATTGGCGTCCTTTTTCATCTGTACTTTGCTTCCTGGTGCTGGCTCATTCAATGTTGGATATAAAAACTTGCTAGAAGGCAGGTCAGGGCGATAAGGGCGTTAGCTTTCCAGAACATGACACTTTTGCTGTTTGATATCAATATTTCTTTACCTGACACCAACATGGCTTGCGATGACAGCCAGTCTGTTGTCATGCCGTCCAGCAAGGTGAGCGTTCATGAAGGCGAGGATATGTTTGAGCGCCTCGTTGAGCTTTAGTGGCGCCGAGGGGTGCTCCCACTCGAATGGGTTTGTGTCAATGACAATCACCAGAAGGTTCGAATCATCTTTGAAGTTGAATAAAAAAAACCCTATTAGTCGCCATGAGGACTCCATGGTTTAGCATCGTGCTATAAGCTCTTCCTGGAACCTGCCTTCATTCGTAGTGCTGTCCTTCATATTGGCGAATGAGTGAAAACTGAGAAGGACATATTTCACGCCCTTTTATGCTTGGGGGTCTGTGCACGTGATTATCAGTAGGTTGTTTTATTTGAGTTTGAATCAATCCAAGGCTTCCAGGGGCGAGAAGGAGTACTCTGCGAACAGATACTTGTGCTCCACCACCGGCAAGAGAAATTGAATCCTCATAAAATCCTTGGAGTCGATCGCCAAGTTGGCCTTGGTGGCCATGGGGCACACCAGAAGGACTTTTTGAACATGCAAGAAGTTGTAGCTAATCTCAATCGGTCGATCGTATTGATAGACAAACGTTTCAATGACATCGCCTTGAGAATAGTTGACATCCAGGTTCTCAATAGTACCAAGACTTGATATTCGGAGGTGTGGGATCTCAGGCGAGAGCCGAATTACGACCCGATCGCTCGTAGCATCCAGGTCCCGCAACCCCTCCTCGAGCCATTGAGCCTTAAATCGGGAGTAAATAATGGCTTTCAGTCGTTGCTCGTAAAAATAACCATAAGCCTCCGCAATAATTATGGCCGATACTATGTAGGCATCCAATACCTTCATGATAATCTTTGAGTGATTCTCTTCGTTGAACTCAAAGTCGACTGGTGGCTCTGGGTCAAATGTCGGGACTCCACAGGTGGTTACAACCCCATCATCTTCCAATCTGCAGGTAGACATCAGCACAATTAATTAGTCTCGGGAAGTTAGGTGTTGCAGTTTCTTCAACCTTCGCTAAAACGTACGTGAGATTGAACTTGCTTCCAATTCCGTTGTAGCTCAGTTTGATCGCCGTAATCGGACCTGACCCAAATCCGCTGCCAATGGCATTGTTATTGTTTTCTCCGCCTTGCGTGGTTGACCATACAGCTGTCCCAAACATGTTTAGACAGCTCAAAAGTGTTGCCAGGTTAATTCCAAAATTGATAGTCCCATCAGTGCCATATCCCGAAGGCATTCTTTGACTGTATTGCTGATTTGAGCCGGACTGAGTTCCTTGGTGCGAAGCATACTCAGTTCCTTGGTGCGATTGTGATCCAAACGGCGTTGCTTCCGCCATGGGCGGCACGAACTTGAAATCCTCAAAGATTTGTTTCTGGATAAGACATCGTCCAAATAGGCAACGCGACTCTTCCAAGATGAACGTCAAGCCATCGGGCGAGATCCGGCACGTTGCTATCTATTGATTTTTTTTTTATTTTCGCGGCAACGGCTTGAGTTTTGGTTTGTGCAATGGTGCTCCACATGCCGACCATAGACGACGGATTCGAAGGACATCTTTGTGGCGATGACGGTGCTGAGCCTGCTTACGTCTTTGAAGTGAATGGACTTTATAACGGCGGCGAGGTGGCGCACATTTCGAAGCCGAGCACTGAAGCAGCTGTTGTCAATGAGAGAGTCGGGGCATATTTGTCAGTAGTGAAACGGAGGGTAAAGGCGCCTGCTGTCTCCGCCCTCTAGAAAACGCACCATTGGTTGTCGAATGTCGACATTGGATTTTGTGATGTATGAATAGGAAGGCGTGCGAAGGAGTAGAGAGGCGACTTGACGCGCCGTCGCGCCGTTGACCTTTTTGGGCGCTCCAAAAAAAATGGTGGCAAAAAAGAGACTGTTCAGTCAAGTAGTCCCTGTGGCTTGACAAAAAAAATAAGAAAAAAGAAAAAAAAAAGATAAACAGCGCTTTAGCTGGGTGGTCAAAACTGATAGTGAACAGACTCGCATTCATCAGCAAAAAAAGTGTCGTTGAACGGTTCATTTCGTTTCTACATTCCTCCAAACACAGTCTTGTCATTCACGCACATACTCACATACAAAAGCCATGTCTGCACCTGAAGAGAGCCCAGCCTCTGTCGCTGCTGTGCCCACGCCGGACAGCAACCCTTTTGTAACCTCTGACGACACACATGACAGAGCCGTCCACCTGGTTTTGGATACTTCGCCGTTCCTGCGTGGAGGTGCTTCGAAGCTGAGGGCCCTGGCCGACAAGTTCTACACTATTCCAGAGGTCCTCAATGAAATCAGAGATAAGCAAGCACGTAACGATTTGGCCATGTTGCCTTTCGATATCAAGGTCATCAATCCTACAGAAGCCTCTGTCCGCGCAGGTAATTTACCCTCTCGGCTCTCGGGACACCCTATCTGAAGTGTCGACCCAGCGCACACCCAACTTTACACATTCTCTGATCTTGCACTATTTGCTCACTGGAATTATTCGCCAATCTCCTCGTCTTAGTTGCTGCGTTCTCTAGAAAGACTGGTGATTACGCTGTCCTTTCAGCAACCGATTTGCGTGTGTTGGCTTTGACGTACCAGCTAGAGTTGGAAAACTGCGGCATGAAGCGCATCAGGGCTGAGCCCGTACGCCCCAATGTGCAGGCCACTAACAAGAAGCCTGTAACATCCAAGCGCACCAAACACTCTGCGAAAGAGATTACAGGAGAGTTTGAGGATGAGGAGGTCTCAGAGCAGCCAAAGGAAGAGCAGAGCACCGAAAATGCAGCTGACCAAGGCAACACTGTCTTGGACGAGGAATCTGAGGATGACGACGACGAGGAGGAACAGGTTCAGGAGATGACGGAAAAGCTGGACAGCCTGTCGACTGAAAACAACACCCAAGAGCAGAAAGAAGAATCACCCTCATCATCAACTGCGGAGGTAGCAGCAGAGACAAAGGAAGTCGAGGATACCACTGAGAAGATCGAGGGCACTGAAGAAGCAGAGAATGAAGGGGACGATGACGATGACGGCGAGTGGATTACGCCCGAGAATGTCAAGAAGTTCACGCGCCATGGTACATTAAAGCCCAAGAAGAAAGTCCGTCAGTCTATTCTGATGCAGGTTGCCTGTACCACGGGAGATTATGCCATGCAGAACGTTCTTCTACAGATGGGACTCAACCTTTTGTCGATTGATGGACTTCGGATCAGCAAAGTCAAGAACTGGGTTCTCCGCTGCCATGCTTGCACAAAGTAAGTGACATGAGAGATGTCTAAAATTGCCGAGAAAGTCTAGCTATATTTGTTTTCATGTGAATCGAAATGCGGATGATTTTTCTGATCTGTTTTTACTTCCCCGTTTACTTGATTGTAGGGTCACGTCTGATATGGATAAAAAGTTCTGTCCTAGCTGTGGAAATGCAACTCTGATGCGCACGTCGACCAGCACAGATCAGAACGGCAACGTGAAGTACTATCTAAAGAAGAACATGGTCTATAATCTCCGCGGCACAAAGTACTCGATCCCCACGCCCAAGGGTGGCCGCAAGAACAATGATCTGATTTTGAAAGAAGACCAACACGAGTATGAGCTGTCGATGAAGTTTCAGAGACGGCAAAAGAAAATCGATGCCTTTGATCCAGACTACGTTCCCCGCCTGCTCGAGGGACAGATCGATGTCAGGAACCCATTTGGAGCACCTGTGATTGGATATGGAAAGCGGAACCCGAACGCGGTCAAAAAGAACCAGACTTTGAGGCGAAGAAGATAGAAGTGATTAGTGTAGTTTTATAACCCATCTTATAAAATCCAACCGAGAAGGTATTGCATGTGTACCCTCTTGGCTGTGTCCGTTTTTGATATTGGGGGGGGGACCTGGAGTCGATATCAGCGCTTGCGAATAGGATCGATGGTGGTGGGGACGAGACGCGAGAAAGACACGTTGGTGGATACCTTCATTGCGAAGGGGGACATAGTTCGTAGATCTCTTCAGCCCAGGAGACATGTTGCCCCAACTTCCAACTTGTTCCAAGCACCTGTATTAACACGTGATGCGATCTAGGGAAGCTGTCCAAAAAAGGAAATGGTCGCAGGAAAGACGCGCCAGCACGCCATACTTTGAAAAATGTGCACATTTGATGTTGATTTCCTCTCCGTGTAACCCTTGCATGAACGGCATGACGCTCCCGCCCAGATCTCGATCACCCTCTCAGAGAAAGGGTGGGAAAGCCCTATTATATACAACCCCACCAGTCCGAGACCGATACGCAAACTGGGCAGCAGTTCAGCTCTTGGGTTTTAATCCGCTGCAAGCAACGGTGCAACAGTAATGTCTTTTTCCGAGTTCCCTCTCAAATCGAGGCTGTTAAAAAGATACACGAAAAATCCGGGCGGTGCGGGTAGCGGTATCGATCGCTTATGAGAACGTCCCAATTTACGAACAAACGAAAAAAAAAGCAGGTCATATGCTGATGACGACAGTTTTCGTGTTCATGTGTGTGTTTGACAGAATTGATTTCCACAGGTTCGTCGTGTCGAGTGTAGCACTGCCGCTGATCGTTGAACGGGGACCATACAATGTGGTCCAAACACAGTTTGACGGGTTATTCTTCTTTCGGATCAGAACACAGTTTTGAAATAAACAAAGATTGTGCATTAGGTTTCGTCCGACGGAATACGATCAGGGAAAGGAACTGTTCGATCACGCCTTGGCTACCTTCCGCCGCACTTGAGACTTGATATCGATGGCTACAGCTCTGATGTTTGGATAAGATAAACTATCTCCAGCTTTGTGTTTCGGAGCAATTGGTTGTAGTGGCTACTGTCGCTCTTTCCTTTACTGTGGGTTGGCAGCATCAATTTACTCAGACCAGGGGGTCAAGGCTAGGGGGGGAGGGAG
>MU616956.1:2074-20990 GCA_025201705.1 Dissophora ornata
CAACAACAACAACAACAACAACAACAACAACAACAACAACAACAACAACAACAACAACAACAACAACAACAACAACAACAACAACAACAACAACAGCAGCAGCTTCATTCCAGTCAAGGTCCCTTACCACACATGATGCGTTCTCACTCCTCCAACTTGTTTGCAACAGATCCTCGTCACGATCCCCGTCTCTCCCAAACACAAACACAGACACCCCAGCAACAGCAACAACAACAGCAGCAATCACAGGCGCAACAATCACAGCAGCAACAGCAACAGCAGCAGAGGTATATGGATTCCATGCACCACGCCATGAGCAGGAGTGGATCGAGATCTGGCGATTCGGGCTGGCCCACGCAGCAGAGCATGGTGATGTCAGGGGCAGTAACAGCTCCCGGGGCAATTGGAGCAGCGGGTGGCGGAAGCGGGGGAGGGTTAGCAGGCGGGGGAGGAGGAGGAGGACCCATTCGACATGGCGTAGGCGCTCAGCAGAGCCGTGCAGCTATCAATAAACGTAGCCGCGATTTCGGAACAATGGACTCCAATTCAGTAGCTACGTCATCTATTACTGGATCTGTTGGGATGAGCTCCGCCGCCAGTGCAATGGGGATGAATCCTATAGGAGGAATGGCCGGCTTGCCTGGCATGAGCCCCATGGGAGGCCACGATCGGTTAGGATGGGGCGGGATGGTTGGTGCAGGATCCAGCCCGTATGGCGCACCGCCAGATCACCATCATCATGGGATGCAGCAGAGCCACTCTCAGCATCTGCAGCATCTACAACAACAACAGCACCAACAGAGGATGGGCTCCCATCTCGGCCGGATCAGCAGTCCGTCCGGTGGGTCGATGTCGATGGGTGGAATACCCGGTATGGCCCCGGGGATGGGAGGTATGGGTGGCATGACTAATATGGGCGGACTCGGAGGCATTGGCGGGATGGGAGGGATGAGCAGCATGAACAGTCTGCACGGTGGGATGGGTTCAATGTCGAAAAAGAAGATCAAGAAAGGCGTTGTCCCGGTGGTCAAGGACAAAAACTGCCCAAAACGTCCACGGAACTCGTACATTTTTTTCACTTTGATGAAGAGGTAACCACGCATTGAAACGTGTTTTGGTCATTACTTGCGCATATCCTTTCAATGGAACAAAATTTCTAACTCTGCCATATATTTTCCTTCACTTAGGGATGACATCAAGAAAAGGCATCCGGAATTCAAGCCAACAGAGATCACAAAGATGCTCGGAGAAGAGTGGCAAAAATTATCTGAATCCGAGAAAGAATCCTACGGCTCAATGGCAGAGACCGACAAGAAGAGATACCAGACCGAGATGGAAGCATACGATGCGTCCAACTCTGGGAGCGCAATGCCAAATTCAGGCGTCGGTGGTGGTGGAGGAGGCGGACAAGGACTGATGGATAGCATGGGTTGGAGGATGTGATCCGTCTGAAAATGAAATAATAATAAAAAGTTTTTTTTTTTTTTTTTTGCATCTTTCAAACCATGCCATGCACGATGTTTCCACGCATAGCATGCGCGCACGCTCCTTTCTTTCCCCCGATT
This sequence comes from Dissophora ornata, assembly GCA_025201705.1. Lineage (NCBI taxonomy): Eukaryota > Fungi > Mortierellomycota > Mortierellomycetes > Mortierellales > Mortierellaceae > Dissophora > Dissophora ornata. The sequence goes on from MU616956.1 coordinate 3,640, forward strand.
ATATTAAAAATAGCATTTGCATTGGTGGATTCATGTTTCCTTGGCTTCGTGTTTTTATTCTTTTGGTATACAAAAAGATGTAGAAAGAAAAAACGACCAAGGGGGGGGGCTTTTTTTCACTGACGACAAAAAATATAATGGACTTGCTGGTTGCATTCTGTGAAAGAAATCAGTACTGAAAAAGGGAATTGGTATCCGTTGACAACAAGCCCAGAAAAGAAAAGTATTCAAGTATGGAAAGAAAGAAAAAAAAAGAACCAGAAAAGAGGAAACCGTAGACAAATGAAAAAAAAAGAAACAAGGAAGACTACTAATGGGCAAAGGCGATGATGGCTATTCCCTTGTAAAAGCTTTCACGCACTGGCCACCACATGCTTTGCCCTTCATCGCGATGTCCTCCTTATTACCTCTCCCTTCACTCAACTACGTTCAGTTCCGAATAAAGGACGACTTTAAGCCTTCGCAACAAAATGTCCAAAGACCAAATCGCAGCCATCAAACTCGTACAGGATGCGGTCGGTGCGAGCGAATCCTGCGACGCGACCCATAGCCTTCACCATGCGGCGTTGACGACGCTCCATCTGGCGGTCCGTCTCCATCTGACCATCCTCAGTCAAATGGGACGAAAACAGTGTCACGCTCATGGTACCGGGCTGGAAGATCTCGACCACCTTCGAGATCAACTCTGTCAAGGTCTCAGGGCCGGTATAAGTCGCCTTGCTAACCACATCCTCGATGGCATCGCCATCCTCGCTCGCAGAACCTGCAGAGACAGGCGTGCTAGAACCGCTGCTCTTCTTGTTACGCAGATACACTGGAATGTTCGTCTCAAACGACGCGTACGAGCACACAGGCTCGGGTGTCACGTGGATCGTGAAGTAGTTGCCGTCTTGGAGCGCATTGGCAGAGTAGCCACAGGGTGTGAACAGGAACGAGTCCAGTTGAGCCTGCGGGAAGAGTCCTGCCAAGCCAGTCTCCTGATCCACACGAACACCGCCAACAGTGCCAGGAACATCGTCTGGTCGCTGGTAGAATCGCTTCATTGCCTCAGGGTTCAAGTTGGTCATCAAGATCTCGACAGTCTGATCGTGCGACGGATACAAGTAGCTGGCGCTGCTGGCAGACGAGGCAATCGAGATCGAAGACGACGACGAGGCCACAGACGACTCACAAGACGATCCAGGAGAAGCCAAAGGCGAGTCCTGTCCAACAGCAGCCACACATTCGCGGGTCAAAATGCTCAAGGGCTGAGGGACATTCTCGACATCGCGTCCACCCACAACTACCAAGTCAGCATTCTCGTCGTTGGTGCTGGTGTTATTTTCCAAGGAGTTGACGCTGTTGCGGCGAGATGTCATGTGCGACAAACAGTCGTCCTGAGGCGCAGTGAGGTATAAGCACCAGTGATCGCCATTGACTTTGCCGACAGTATAAGCTGCGCCGTGATCTAAATTGCCAAGCAACATTAACCAGTGAACCAATCGTTAGACAGAGATCTTCCAGATAGAAGTAGCATCGTAACCTCCAACAAGCCAGCTCAAAGTACATACCAAAATGACGGTCCAAGAAAGCAACCTCGTCCTTCCAGTCGCGATGGACGTGCAATTGGCGCTCAGGGAACATGAAGGTCTTGCGCGAATAGAACACGCGCCAGACTTTCTCCAAGCCGCAGTATTTCTGAGCAATCTCCAGGATCTTGGGCAAAGCCATCAACAAAGTGGTGGTGCCGCAGGTCTTGAGGATTAGCTTGTGCGGGTAAACAAAGAACGAGGACTCGCTCAAAAGGAAAGCGTCCATGCAGTCATTCTGGATCGAATTCAGAACCTGGCATTTGACAATGGCAAGCATCTCGTCCCAAACAGGCTTGGGGACGATGCGAAGACCGTAGCGGTCGGATTCACCGAGCGAATCATCGCTCGCAGCGGGCTGAAGCTCGGTGGGGATGGTGCGGACGCCCTGCAAGAGGTACGGGGCAGGTCCGAACCAGATCTCCAAAAGCTTCTCGGGACCTTCGAACGATCCAGGCTCCTGGGTGTCGTTGGTGGTGTCCAAGAATTCGTCATTCTCAAAGCCGGCCTCGTTGTCGTGCAGGTGAGCATGAGCAGCGGGGTCGGTAGGGGCTACAGTAACATTGTTGTCGTTGTTGTCGATGGCATTGGGGGAGGCGGTGGCGGTGGTAGAGGCATTGTCGGAATTAATAGAGTTAAGATGTTGAAGAGCAGCAGACTTGAGCTCGCCGGTGGCGGCGGCGTGGGCCGAGGATGGGACAGGGACAGGAACCGTCATTCACGTGGGGGTCTTTCGGGTGTGTAAGAAAACGGATTAGGGTGGTTTTCTCAGAGGATGCACGAACTCGAAGGGCACTGGGGGTTGCGTTTCTGACGAAATGATGGGCAGGTTGTTTTGGAATGTAAAGTCCTAGAGGCAGCAGCAGAAAAGGCGGGGTAGACCACAGATAACGGGTTAGCAATCCATCGCGCTGTAGATCAATTAGAGGTCTGTACTCTCGCCCCCTACTTGCAGAGGGACTATGGCGTGGGGGGTGGGCCTTTGTGCGACGATCACCCGCGTCATCAACGGAGAACATGGCAAGGAAAATAAAGGGGGAAGATGGATAATACACGGACGAACGCTCCGATGGAGAATCACAATAAAGATGGACGCTTTCGGATGTCGGACTGTCTGCAGATGACAAGATCCAGGGCGCGTTATTGCTTTATCAATCTCCTCTTTTGTGGATTTTCACCCCCCACGATGTGATTTTGCGTCAAACAAGGGGCAAGTGTGGAGAAACGAAGAAGGTGGGGGAAGGCGCCTCCTTCCAAACCTATGAGAGTAAATACGTGTTTCCAGGATCTTACCTTTTTACCCGACTTGACAAGCCAAAAGCACTGGTGGTGATGTGGAGGAGGAGGAGGTTCTTTGTAGCTCTACGTGCACTGAAGGCAGAGAGCAGGTGGATATATTTTTTTTTGTTTTGATTAAGAAAAAAAAGTGATGGTAGGGTTTTTTTTGTTAAAGAATAAGAGAGAAAAAGATATCAATTGCAAAAGGGGAGTAGCGATGCTATCGGCAGCAGGGGATGGGAACGAAAGGCAACTGGGGAGTGAACTGAACGGCGGCGCAAGAGTTGAGGTCGGGACCTGGACGCATAGCAAGTGCGGAGAGCTGGATAATCAAAAACGGAATTTTGATAGGGAGACTGAAGACTTTTTGGTTTTTTAAAAAAAGTTGTAAAGCCTAAGAAAGATTGGAAGGAGCGCAGAGCAAGGCCATGGTGGCGGGTTAGGACATGGTCGCGATTCAGCAGCATGTAAGCATGTAGCAGCTCATTGATCAGGGACACGACGCGAAGCCTGATCTGAAAGTCAATGACTTACAACTCGATGTGCTTTTACAGTTTTTTTTTATGAAGAGTTGGATTTGGGGCTGGGGAAGAAGAGCGCGAATTGGCTTCTTCGATTACTGGCTTGTGAATGAAGGATCGGAGGGGAGGAAGTGGGTGGATGGAGTGAACGAATTGAGTTGAAAAGAAAAGAAGAAAAGAAAAAAAAGAAAAGAGAAACCCGCGCGAGAGAGACCAATTTTTGTTTACTTTTGTCCTCATTGGCTGTCTCGGCCGCTTATCTCTCCCACCGCCACACGACAAGACGAAGCTCTTCTGGGACGTGGCGGAGAATCTTCCTGTGGTGGAATGATCGTGCGACCTCGCTCGCTCCACCACAAGACATCCGCAAAATGCCAATTCCAGCGTGTTGAACCCTAAAGAGGTCTTCAGAACCGGCGCTTTGCCCAACTGCTCAGGCATACTCGTCTACCCTTTATTTTGCTTTGTAAAAGTACAGTGCACTAAGCTGATGACCCGGATCGCCGTATTACTCGCTCAATGTGAACGCATAGGGTGAAAAAAATAATAAAAGAGATCAAAGTTACACACGCCAACAGGGACACGAGTCAGAAAAGAAAAAAAAAATTGTGAAGACCATCAGAAGTAGGGGTGTGCGTGCAATGTTTGAGCAGACAACAAGATAAAAGACATCTGCACAGGTTCTTCCAGCATCTTCTCTCGAGATAGATCATTAGTTGATGATAGGGCCATGGCCGTCAATGCGATGAAGCAGAGAAATTGTGCTTTCGTAAAGGCTAAAGATGATCCCGCCAGACATCTAGATCGTGAGAGAGAGGATGTGATGTGCAATGGGACGATTAATACGAGGCGCTTGTTTTCTGACTCTGATCCTGCGAGCAACGAGGGGGGGGGAAATCAGTTTTTGTCCTTTTGTGACACCGTCAGAGTCAAAGAGAAAAACAAAACAGGACCGGGTCATCGTCATAGCCATTCCCCGTTGCCTCTTCGTCATTGGAGCAAAAGGTTAACCATAACGTAGTCTCTCCTTACCGACAGTCGCGCTAGTCGGGGTGTGGCTCCTCTCCAAAACGCAAGGATGCCTTCGTTCTTGAACAGCTTCCAGGCGCAGTCGAGTGCGCCGCTGTACAGCTCCTTGGCCTTCAGCCCCTGCATCTTGGTTTTGACTACATCTAGTGGCATTGTTGTGTAAACAGTGACAATCCCGGCGACTGCTCCAATGCCAAACGCATAAGTCGTGGGCAACTGTCCCGTGATGCCCTTTCTCGCCTTTATCAGGTCGCTCAAAGATGAATATACTCCAAAGCGCACTGCACTGTTGGCGCCTTGCCTTGCCATGACTGGTATCACACCACGATATATGCCACCTAGCCCTTCCGCCTGCACTATTGACTTGACACCTGCAACGATGACTGAAAAATTTAGATCTGACGGACTCTTTTTTCGGATGTTCAATTCGCATATGAAACCAATTCAACCCAATGATCTTTGTGCATTGGCATATATTTAAAAACAAGTCCGCGTACGTACCATGTACCAGTCCTCGATACTGTGGTTGTGCAAGGTTACCATCATGGATCAGCTTTGTCCTAGGCTCATTCAAGCCCAATGGCCGTTAGCCTCACGTTGTGACACGTAGCGTTTTGTCGACCGTCATTGCCATCATTGTACAAAGAGCATTCTGCAGGATTCTTTGTCAGCGACACTTAATTCTCTATTCGGAGGCTAAGTGATGAACTAACAGAATCTCCGCTTGAAAAAATATACTACAGTTCATGATCCGTAGTACTTACTTGATGGTCTCCGTTGGTGTCACAACGAGGATGGCTTCTGTCATTCCAGCACCCAGACCAGCTGTCGAGACAATAGGAGCAGTTAGTTTACAACGACAAGTGCTATCGTCATGGGTCTTCTTACGTGTCCAGAGGAATGTGCTTTGTGCTTTTTACCGAGAACAGAGCGAGCGCCCGTGGTTTTGCCTTGCGAGTCTTTGAGAAGCTCTCTGAATTGGTCAAAAGCGAAGAACCGTACACTCGCCTTGGCAGCTGTCCCAATGACCAGTGCTGACAGCCCTCTGTAGATTGCGGTGATTCCCTGTGTCCGAACGGTTGTGACCAGTACATCGATAGGCCCTTTGAATTTCTACGCGAATATGTGTTGGTTTGGGTGTGAGTGTTTGTTTGTGGAGAAATCAGACCTTTGTTTGCAGGGGCACAGCCATCAACGAAGCTTGCGGCTAAAAACTGTAGAGCTGCAGATCACCGACCCAGATTGGTAGGTGTCGATCTACGATCGCTGTAAATCATTCCATGTCCATGCAGTCCGCGTTTGGCCATTTGTGACGCCTCCCATTTTACCCACTCTATCAGACACGCTTTGCTCCGAGAAAACACTTTTCCTCCTCCTTTCCGTCTGATCCTGGTGCCTGCCTCTCTTGTAACTTTCCTTTCCTTTTCTGGCAGTCGCATGACCCGACAAATATGAGTCGCGACAGAGTGCACCGACTCCCCACGCATCTTTCCCACGGATGCCCACGGACTAAAACTGTTTTGTACAGCTTAGTGCCCACTCTGCAAGAATAAGAGACATGTATTCAAACGTGCACCTGCCGTGTTCTCTGCATGTCTGCATGGTCCACACAACTGCATGCATTCATAAGAAACTCAGAGGATATAGAGGGTAGGTGGATTCTCTGTGGGTGGGCCATTGGAGATCAGAACTTACCACACCTCCATTGCGAGCTGACGCTGTGCCACAGTCTTGTAACTGCAGTTGGGTCTTGACAAACTCTGTAGGATATGTGATGATGGACTCTACAGCCCCCGCTACAGCTCCAGCCGTCAGAGAGTACAAAGGAGGCTCCTTGTTCTATGATCACATTCAAAAGAACATTGTCACTGTTAGTAGTTGTGCTGTTACGGCTTGCTGAGCTTATTTTTTTATGATTTTCAGTCCCACGTCTTTCTTTCTCCACATCTCCAAAGAGCACGCCATTTTGAACATTGTTCATGTAACCTTTTTGAATGACATTGCGCAACGACGATGAATGCAAATGGGCAAATGGAAGGGTAAAGTTTTGAGAGAAGGAGAGACGAAGGAATGATGCAGGGAAAGGGGGAGGAAACAAAAAGATATCAAGGGGAGAGGGAGGGAAAGGTCAAACGGGGATGCTGCACTGAAATTGCGGGGGGAAGGCCTGTTCATCGAATGAAAAGACGGCAAAGCAGGCAAACGTGACGAGCGCGTGCGGCTTTTTCTTCTCTTCCTCCCACGCTTGGGGCCCAGGACGAATTACAACAAGAGTCGTATGTGAATATGCGAATGCTAGGTGTTGGTTTTATTATGAATGCTGATATCTCTAAAAACAATGCAATCAGGCAGAGTACTCTCTTCATGATGAAAGGGCCTGTTCTTCGGGCTCTTGCGTGTCCATATCCACGTCCATATCCAGATCAAGCTCCGTGATACCAAATGACGGCTCGACCCACCCGCCCTCGAGCATCTCACGGTACCGCTGCGAGAAGGCGTCCTTGTCGGCGACGACTTTACCTGCCCTCCACATCACCTTGTTGGCTGCCTCAATCTGTCCAGTCTCGTTCAGGTACTTCATGCACGAAAGGTATGTGTCTATTGTTGATCAAATTACGCTTGGGTCAGACATTCCGGAGGCACTTCACGTTCGCGACGACATTTCAATACAGTTCAACAGGAGGTACTTCGTAGCATACCTTCATTCTTCTCATCAGCATGAATGGCCTTGTCGTAGAGTGTTGCGATCGCCTTTCTCGAATCTTCCTCGTCCACAGAGTTCCTCTTCTCCAGGCTGATGCATGCCATGAAGAAGGCAAGATCGGGTAAAGACTTCTTCATCAGAGACTGGTACGCGCGACGAACTCCTGCGATACCCTCGATCTCATTGATCCAGTGCAGGAACCATGCGCCAACACTCCGCTTGATCTCACCAGCCTCTGCCCTTTCCTCAGTGACGTCAGGAAGTAGGGTCGTTGTTGTGCGAATGGCCTCAAAGAATGCCTCCTCTGTCTGCCCCTTGGTCATGTCTCCTTCTCTGTAGGCAGTCCTGATGTACGTGATGTACTCGCGCCAAATCTCGAAACTCTCCGGGTGGGCCTTCAGAGCGTGGGCAAAAATCACGGGCAGCTTTGCGACTTGCTCCGACCGTGAGAGGGCGCGCAAGAGGCGAATCTGTTGCAAAACGAGAGCCCTTGATGCGGGGTATTCAACTACAGCCTTGTCGAGGATAGCCAGGGCTTTCTTGGAGATGCTCTCGACAGACAGCTTTGATGTAGAGAGGATCCAGTTGATCTGGAGAAGATAGAGTCCCTCGGAGTGAACCTTCTTTTTGGTGGCGGTAGAAAAGATTCTGTCGACTGTTTTCGAAAAATAAAGTTTCTATATAACGAACCATGGGTTAGCAACCCAATTAGAGCAAAAAAAAAAAAGGATATACTATCGATGTCCACCTCCTTACCAAGTTTTCTTCTTGCGTCTTGTAGTACTCTGCCTCCATATTCTCAACAAAAAGCTCCCACATCTTCGCGTCGCCTTCCTCACAGCTCTGCCAAAACTCCTTGACAGTCTCTGCGACTCCCAAGGCATAGCCCTCCTCATCCACTTTGTAGGCATCAATGGCACGCCGGGCGACAAGAGCACGTGCTTCTGGCAAATCCTTAAAGTCCTGATGAATCGAATCGTAGATGTACTGGATCGAGTCTCCCTTCAGGGGTTTTGGCTTGATAAAAGAGTTTGCAATGTCCAAGAATCCCTTACGGAACGAGAACGAGTTGGGGATCTCCTTGATACCGTTCTTGTAAACGACCATAGCGACCTCTCCGCGAAGCACAGGGTTTGCCTCCGTCTTGTATACTTCGGCCTTCTCCTCCGTCATAGGCGTGTGAGTCTTCTCCTTCTTACCGTTTTTAGATCTTTTTTTCTTGTTCGAGGTCGACTTTCCATCTTGCTCCTCCTCCTCCTCGTCCTCCTTCATGAATTTAGAGAATTCCTCTCCTGTAACAGTTGGCAGCTTGATCATGTTGTCAGTGTCGACCTCCTTGTCCTGCAGCAGGCTCTTCTCGACCTCCTCTGGCGAAGCGTCAATCCCGAGCACTTCACGACGTGCAAGAATTTTGGCAATGTAAACAAGTTCCAGGCGGAAGTATTCATGCCAAAGAGTTTCCGTCGTGGTGTTGAGACGAAGTGCACGCTGTAACAGAACTAGTAATATGAAATCAGGAACATGAGAATCAGATATTCTCATAATGGATAAACGGTTGGCTTTCAACTGCGATCAAACTATATACTTACTTCTAGCAGCAACAATATTAGCATTCTCCTCCCATTCCCATGCAGCAGCCAAGATCCACATCTTTTCGTTCGTCGGGTGAAGTTGGATCGACTGTGCAAAGATCTTTCCGAGTGTCCTGCTCGCGCCAGTCTTCTTTGCGTAATTGATGTATTGAAGCCAGATCGAGATATCGCCCTTGAATTTGGTGAGACAGCGTCTGTAAATAAAGGAGATACGGCGAGGTCCAGCGTAGTCTGAAATCGACTGCCTGGTCAGGTTGACCATACGGGCACGGCGCTTCTTTCGCAAAGCCTCCAGGTTCGTCTCGTATTCGATGTAACGAAGAAAATCAGCCTTCTTGCTGATCCTGCGCTTCAATGCATACTCAAACTTTTCCCGCTTCTTGAGGATAGATGTGATTTCTTTCTAGACAATCACAGGCGATAACAGACGGTGGGTTTTAGTCTTGTGCGCAACGGACCAATTGATACTGCATACAGGAGGGGGGATGTGAAGTTGTTTGGACGGACCTTTGAAAAGATCCCCTTCTGCTCGAGATCTCGCATCTCGGGGATCATCTCCTCCATGTAGAATTGCACGGTGTCCGCCATGGTGACTCCAACTCTCTGTGGATTGCGGGGACTGAGGAAGTGGGGAAAGTGTTGGAAGCGAGTTGCGCGATGGATTGAATGGAAAGGGCTGGGTCTCTCTGGCAACCGTCGATATCAACAGCAACCACTTGAAAAAAAGAAAAAAAATCAATAGCAAAAACACAACAAATGGTGACTGCTGTAGTCTCCCACGTGATACTGAAACAGCTTCCTGGCGGTGCCTGGATATTTTTCTTTATTTATTGCGCAACGCTGCGATCCTCCTTTTTCATCATCACTCTCCCCCCCGGCATCTGCATTACTCAGCACCTCTCCTCCGTAGCTTTGCATTTCTTTTAGAACTCCCCGCTCTGCTTCAACCTTCCAACCTTTACGCTTTTCGGACTTTACCACCTCCACTCAACCACAACTAGTCCACACAAACATATTCTTTCATAAAAATGGTCAAGGAAACCAAGTTTTACGAAGCCCTCGAGGTCGATCCCGGTTGCTCTGATTCCGAGCTCAAGAAGGCCTACCGCAAGTTGGCCCTGAAATACCATCCCGACAAGGTAAGAACATATTTATTTAGCAATGTGTGCTCTCTCTCTGTCTCTTACCAGCTCATTCGTCGGCTGAGAGAGACAGTGATTTCCTGAAATGCCTCATTGGACCTGCTTCGCCATCTGATTCCAGACACAAAAAATAGCGGCGAAGGATAAGTCGATACAGCCCCGATAGTATCATTTTGTGCTAGAGTGCCTCGATGACTGACATGTTTTTGTTTGTTTGTTTTGCTCTCTTCTATAGACTGGTGGCGCTACCTCAGAGAAGTTCCAGGAGATTAGCCACGCATATGATATCCTTTCCGACTCCCAAAAGCGCACGGTCTACGATCAATACGGTGAAGCTGGACTTTCCGGTGAAGGAGGTCCTGGAGGAATGGGCGGTGGCCTCTCCCCTGAGGATCTTTTCTCTCACTTCTTTGGTGGCGGCGGCGGCGGTCGCGGCGGTCGTCCCTCGGGCCCTCGCCGTGGCAAGGATGTTGCACACGGATTGAAGGTTTCTCTGGAGGATCTCTACAAGGGCAAGACCACTAAGCTCGCTCTTCAGAAGAACGTCATCTGCGAACACTGTAACGGTAAGGGTGGCAAAGAAGGCGCTGTCAAGACCTGCACAACATGTAACGGTCAGGGTTACCGTGTTATGTTGAGACAGATGGGCCCCATGATGCAGCAGATCCAACAGCCCTGCGGCGATTGCCGTGGAGAGGGAGAGATCATCAACGCCAAGGACAAGTGCAAGTTCTGTAACGCCCGCAAGGTTACGCAGGTCCGCAAGGTCCTCGAGGTCCACATTGACCGTGGCATGAAGGACGGCAGAAAGATCGTTTTCAACGGCGAGGGTGACCAGGCCCCTGGCACCGTCCCAGGAGACGTTGTCATTGTGTTGGAGCAGCGTGAGCACGATCGCTTCAAGCGCAGTGGAGATGACTTGTTCTATGATGCAAAGATCGACCTTGTTACCGCTCTTGCTGGTGGAAAGATTCATATCCCTCACCTGGACGACCGAATTCTCATTGTCGAGATTCTTCCTGGTGAAGTCATTAAGCCTGGTAAGTGGTTTTGCGCTTCTGTGGCAATGCCTTACATGAGACCGAGACCAATTAAACGAGATCTTTCTAGGAGATTCCAAAATGACATACTCTAATATCTAACCCTTAACTTGCCTCCTTTTCGCAATTTCGCATGACAAATCAGGTGACTTGAAGGCTGTTATGGGCCAGGGCATGCCCACGGAGAGACACCATGATTTTGGTAACCTTTATATCCAGTTCGAGATCGAGTTCCCCACCGCCAACTGGACAGATCTCGCCAAGATCGAGCAGCTCCGGTCAATCCTCCCATCTGCTCCCGAGCTGCCTGCACCCCCCAAGGGTGCACATGTTGAGGAGGTCAGCCTGACCGAGATGGATCCCCGCCAGAAGGCAAGGGCCGAGCAGGGCCATATGGGCGGCGATGACGAAGAGGAAGGTGGCCATCCCGGTGTGCAGTGCGCACAGCAGTAAAATCCATATTCGCAATCAATTAGCACATACACATCTCTTTTTGCAAACCGTAGAGTTTTTTTACTCGACGGATTATTAAATCATCTTTTTTTTCGAATGTATACACCAACGGCCCATATCTGCTGTGTCTTGCTTCGACATGACGCAACACTCTCACATTAGGAAGTACTCTCTCCCCTTCGTTCTTTCGAACACCCATAATTAGTCGCCCTAATAAAGCTGTAGCCTTGATCCACGACCCTCGCACGCTGATTACGAGTATCCTCACGACCAAGACCACACATATCAGTACGTTTCATTTAACGAGATGGCTCGAATTAAGTCGTCTAGAAACGCGTTGATGATCTGAACGATTTTTTTTCTAGCTCTGCGCTGCGATAAACAAAATAGTCCGCACGATGCAAGAAGACAATTCAATGGACGATTCAGGAGAAGCGGGTCTTTTTGAAACCGGCGCTGGAGATAAGATTGATTATGCCATGTCTTGATAACAGGTAGAATTGTTTTCACCCTCAAAAGTTTCCACTACTATCTTCAGGGTCGCCCATTCAGACTTTATACTGATCACCGCACTATCATCCCAAGAAGGCTATACATGCTCAGTTACCAGGCGAACATCTTGCCGTAATCCTGGCAGGAGCATTCCCACCATTCCAAAAATACTCTGAGAGTCCAATACATGAATACTTGCTCCTTGTCGTTGATGTCTGCACACGCTTCGTCATCCTAGAGCCCATTGTATCTAAACACGCCACACATATTAGAAAAGCGCTGTTCGATATATGCTGCCTCATTCGCTTTCTTCACGCTCTACCGCCCGCGCGCCAATGCCAATGGCGTTGCATAAAGACATGTTAAAATCGTCACTGAAACTCTCCAAAAAGAAGTGAAGGACGCCGGTGATACTTGAAGAGACCATCTAAAAGTCGCCCAGCTTGCCACCAACACATGCATCGCGACCCTGCATGGTTTGTCGCCGCTCTCCCTATTCTTTGCTCGCAAATTCAACAGCTTTCACAACTTCACCAACGACAAGAATCATTTAATGTCCCATGATGAGTTCATTGGATGGTTGCGATACATAACAGAAACTATTTTCCCAGCCATCAATATCAAAGATCAAGCAGCGCAACAACGAATGATACAATGGTTCAATGACGCCGTCCTACACAACTCCTTCCCAGATGGCGCTAAAGTCATGATGCTCGATCCAATCATGAGACAAATTCAGTCCGCGATATGAAGGCCCGTACACTGTCGTACACTGCACCACAGGTGGAACATACAAATTGAAAGATGGTACCGGAGCATTGCTCAAACGTCGTTTTGCTTCATCCAGGTTGAAGTTAGTACTCAATGGTTTTGAGAACCTTAGTATCCTTGAAGTGGAGAAAATACTTGGCCACTGTGTCGACCTCTCCAGAGATGTACGGTGGGAATGTTGGATCAAATGGAAAGACTAGGCTCTCAGCGAGAACTCCTGGAAACGAGAACACCATCTCATAGAACGGAAAGGAATCCGAAGAATAATAAGCACGTCCAAATAGACAACACGCGCCAGAATCAAGCTAACTGTTCCAGAAAACGCAAAGCAAATCGAGATGAAGCGCCCCATGTACGTCCCGTACCTGCTGCTGCCTCGCCCCAAGAGATACCACGACGAAAGAGTGTTCGTATCAGCCGGGACTAATAGCACCATTGGGCAGCCATGCAAGGAACCCCCAGTGCAAATCCAACCTAGACCGTCCAGCTGAACAACTTTAAAACGAGGGAGATCTTTTTCTCAAGATCTTTATTGTACCAACACCTGAGATGTCTATATATGCCCATCGTTGATGAGAGATTTCCTGCTTTTACCCTCGCCCATCACCTCAACCCTTACTTACTATACAGACTCTACATCAACTAATTAATCATTGACAGCGACGCATTCACTCCCGTAACGTCGTGGCACGCATCCACGACAGCTCCGGATCCTGTGCGTATCTGATTTCGAAAATATCGAAGACCCTTACAACCAGATATATGTGTTTGCATGGCATTTTGTTCCTGAAATAGTCGGGGTATGTGCAAGAGAGGAGAAGGCTTCTTTCAACGTCTCCGAGGATCGTTTAATCTTGAATAATTTCGCGATGGGGTTAATGTAAAAAGATTATGCTACTACTGAAGTGTTTATGTCATGACAAGGCAATAACGAAATTAGGTCACCTTGCTTCTGTCGATCTTTTCTGTGACCAATTCTCGCGCTTGATTGAACGAAAGAGCCATCGCTTTAGACCTCCTGGCCTTGTTTGATGCTGGCAGGGTAATAGGCTGAAGACCATTCTTTGTCTTGTAATATGTTATACGAAAGTCTTGGTTTACAACTCCTGCAATAAATAAATGAGGTAGTCGGCGCGAACGTTGCGCTCGTGACCCAAATGAAATCATTACAAAGTCTTATGCCAGCTCTCGATTAGATTGTTCGTATTCACCTTTTGGTGGTCCTATAAATCACAAAAAAGAAACTTTAGCTCATCCTGCTCGCAAGGAAATGACTGAGCTCGACTCTAGTGCCCACCTCCCTAGCAAATTCCACTCATCGTGGCATTTGTACATCGGTGATCAATTTGTTCTCGATGTATTTGATGGGAGTCTTGGCTGTAGGATATTTGGATACGAATTCACGCCAAAAGGCGTCCAAGTCCTCTAACGAGTCCGCGTTCTGGACTTTGTTCAGCAGTAGCAGCATCTCGTCAGCCTGCTTAACCTTAGTACCATTAAACGCGAACTATTGCGGCTGTGTTGGGACCTGTAGTTCAACCCAACAAGAGAATGAAAAGATGGTCTGAATACTTACCGAATGATTCTTCTTGGGAAGCTTCTTCAATAGTCATCCAACATGAAAAAGACAATAGCAATTTGACGAACCAGGGAGCGTTTTGACAATGGCTTCAGACTACACGAGGGAACAACCTGCCATAAACCTCCCGGTTCGTAGAATGCATTCCATCTTTAGCCATGTCAGTTGTTTCAAAATAATGTGTCTTTGACACGCCATGTCGAATATCCGCGTATTTGATGAATGACCCAGGAGGGGTTTTCCCGCCACGTTCAAGCTGTTTCAAGATAAATGTAATAATGCCGATTGTCAGATCAAGATGAAGAAAAACTCTCATTGTATTTGGCATGTGCATAGCCTTACCGTCTGCAACTTCTCGTCGCTCGTACGCCGCTTGTTCTCGATCTACTTCCAATTATGACCCTCTTGAACCTGTCTCCTTGCCTGTTCAAACTCGTTTGCCCCAAGAGGATCTGCAGCCACTACTTTCGAGAGATTGTTGTGGTTGTGTTTCCAATGATGCTCGATATCGACTTGGTCCTGGCCAGCCAGTTTTTTCATACGAATATGCAATTTGCATCCTGCACTTACCGAATGGCACTTGAGGGTAATCTGGTGCGTCTCCCAATATCTGCATACATGCTTAAGTGTCCAATCGTAGAACGATGTGGACTTGGACCTTTCGCATGTTCGTCTTGCTCCCGGGAACAATTAGGAAGAGACGAGTCTGGTCCATTGTCGCTATGAAGATAAAATGGCCTGAGAAAATACACCCATTGAAAGATAATTCTCTCGCCACCCCAGAGCGACCAATATTCAACCGGTGCACCTCGCTTTAAAAGGGAGAGGTGAGTTAGGATTGCTTTGCAAAGGATGAGGTTCGACCGGCGCCATGGGACCATAGTTGAGAGAGTAATGAAGGACGTTCTTGAGTTTGAGGGTTAGGGGCGACATGGTTGTAGTGATGATCAAATCGATATTGCAGAACCTCGGGGATGGTGTATATCAAAAGTTATACTTGCACAGGCGTCGATATGGCAAAAGTCCCTCCTGTAACACGAAATAATTCTGTCGCATTGACACCAGCAATATGGTGTCGAAAATTTTTAGGAAGTGTCATGAGAAACGAAAGGGAACAGTACTGGCAGGAGTCATTTTGTGATGAACATTTTTGACACCGATAAATTTTATTGCGCTACTGAGTCATTAAATGCTCCTGGAGTGGAAAAATACCATTGGCGAAGGACAGAAAACCCAATGTGACAGTTCATGTGACAATTCGACTAGAGCAAATATTATGCAACGCAGACTGTGGAGGTTGACTTATCTCTCATGTCAATCATCTCATCTTTACCCAAGCACTCACACCCTCACTCGCTTTCCCACATTCATTTACAAACATAAGTCAACAAGAGCCAGCGATGGTAGACACTCAATCATTCCGCTTGATTGGGAAGTCAGATATTGAAAAAATACCTCTCGGCAATGTCAATGGGCAAAATATCGTTTGCTGGGAGGACATCCGACAGGTCTTTCCCGGGGTCAAATATGTCAAGAACGGCGAAGTTGTCGTCAGTATGATGAAGGATTCACATCGAATCAGGTAAGTAAAAGCATGCAGATATGGACTCAATACATAATTGGATCGAGTCAAGAAGGCCATGCTGAGGAGGCACTTTATTATATTTCTACACTTTAGAATCGAGCCTCACTGCATCGAGCATTGCCCGAATGTAGTCCTGGATGTTGTCTTGTCCACCACAGACAAGCATGTCCATGTTGCCTCCCAAATGTCAACTCCAAATCCTGGATTCGAGAGCGCAGTCATTGACAAGCTGGATGGAATTCAGGAGAGTGTCAAGCAGGTTTCGAAGGACACACATGAGATCAAAGATCGCATGAATCTGATCCAGAGCAAGACGGAGGCCATATTGACCCAGAACTATGAGCTGCTTGAATACATCATCCCAAGGCTGTTCATTGTTCTTCCTGAAACGTCGAAGCCCTGGGACCCGACGACGATGCTCCGCACTAAGTTTCGCTTGCATTTCATTTGTGAGTGTGGTGAACACACCGAGGCATCCGGAAGCAAGATCCCTCATCACCTTCACCTCGCCAACCATGAAGGATATGTCGTCAACAAACCCACAGAGTTCTTTGAGAAATATGGGCCTTTTTTGATGTTGATGCTCGAGATGATCAAACTGGGAGCAAATATTGCGGGTTTTGTCGTACCAGCGCTATCAAGCTTGAAGGTAGTCAATGCTCTCGATTTTTCCGAGTCCTCTGTCAACTCGGTTACTTCCAAGATTATCCAGGGTGTGGATTATTCTTTGGCATATCTGGCGGAGAGTCGTAGTCTGATAAAAAAATCAAGTAGTGTCGACGATAGAGGTGATGCAGGAGCATTGTTGCGTGACCTTGGCAGCTATCTTACTGGCGTTGAGGGCTTGGAAGGAGTGGAACTGCGCCAACTCGGATCATATCTAGAGGCCAACCATTCAGACAAGTTGCTGGGCAATCTGTACCGCATGACAACTAAGGATGGCCACGTCAAATGGGTCTGCCGCCACCACTATCGATCAGGCTATCAAGAAGAGCATACCCAGAAGTTGCGTGATGTAGTCAATCTGGCAGGAGGCGTATTTGATGAGCAACTTGGGAGTATCAACATAACCTTGAAGTCAAGCTTTGCTGCAGCCGAGCTCTATGACGCGATCGGCAAAGCGAAGGTTGGTGTTTACGAATTGGATATCACATTCGACTGGGATTTCTCCAGGAGTGATCTCGAAGCATTTGAGAAAGCACTCAAGATGTCAAGTGTATCAATTCTTCGACTTGATCTCCAAAGGTTTCACGCAGGCATAACCAGCAAACTACTTTCAACATCGACACGATATGGAGTACTTGTTCGTATCATGGAGCATACCAACATGAAAATGATTCATATTGTTCTATCCAAGGATTTCATGAAGCTTCTAAGTTTACAACCCAAAGGATCATCACATCTTCACAGATTATCCATTGAGATGATAATTCCCGAGATTGGAGATAGTGAATTTCGAGCACTTGTAAGATCACTCAAGACCAACAATCCTTTGATCACTTTGAACTTGGAAGGCAACTCGATTGGGTATGAGGGAGCTCTGGCACTGTCGGAGGCACTCAAAATCAACACCACTTTGACCACATTGAACTTGGAG
>MU616957.1:0-30128 GCA_025201705.1 Dissophora ornata
TTTTTTTTTTTTTTTTTTTTACGTGAGCGATGGGATAGATTTCTGAAACGTGTTCATTTTCTGGTCACGTGCATGGATCTCCTCCTAATGCGCTTCAAGTTTCTCTCGGAACATCGGTTTTGAAAATGGATCAACGAATTCTTTCACAAGCCCCGAGCCATGTCGTCTGCAGAGCAATACGTCAGAACAGAGTACCCGGTCATCGACTCGGACCCCCACTTTTCCCGCGTCGTCCGTTACATGCGTGGCTCCGACTATGTTGCCTGGGGTACCTTGACTGCCTCGGGACCTGGTCTCCTCCTGGCCCTTGGTAATAACATAACGCCTCTCTCTCCTCCTCAACTCTTTTCCCTGCCCCTGCAACAACAAACCCAAAAAGAAAAAAAAAGGGCGGCTTTTGTTCGTCTCGGGAATTCAGGGCGATCATTATATGGGGACATGGAGACCGCCACAGCCGAATGAGGCGTTCACCGTAGACTCCAACCCAAAAGTAGAAGACGCTTACTCTCGGAGAGACCTGCTGCTGAAAGATAACGATAACAACCCATGATATTCCAGAAGGACCATTGAGATGGCTGTATTGGGCGGGAGGATAGTCCGTGTGATCCGTCAATTGCCCGCGCTGGAAGTCTTCTTTTTGGGGTCTAAGAGATATAATTTACATTTGGAAACACGACATAAGAGCAGAAGCATTCCAGATCATGTCAGGATATATCAGTTAACATCGGATCGCGACTATGCGATTGGAGATAAAGCAGGGCGCTCGAATGGGTAGAAGTGATATGTGGAAGTCGATGTGCCAAATCGACCTCGCTTTGCTTTTCAATTGCTAACCGTACACGCAATTTTTTTTTTGTTATTTGCTTGAAATTGTTCCCTTGTCGATAGAGCGTATTAGACCAGCTGCTGGACCAAAGGGAATCAACTTTGCCTTGGGCGTTGCAACCGCCATGGGCTTCATGGGCGGATTCTTGTACTCTTACCAAAACTCAAGTCGTAAGATGTGTTTATTTTTTTTTTATTTTTTATCCCTTTTTCTGGAGAGAGAGAGCATTCTTATTACGCCTGTCCCTTTTTTTTGGTCGCTTTGAAAGCTACAGGACACTTACCACTTGTTTTGTTTTCGGAAAAAAATAATAATAATTGCAGTTCGATTCTGGGGCTGGGATGAGAACTCTAGAGAGCAGGCCATGAACAAAACCGAGATGGAGAAGCGCGCTGCGGCTGGTCTTCCCGCTTATGGCGTGCCAACAATGGACGAGGCTGCCCAGGCTTCTGCCGCAAGAAACTCCAAATATGCCGCAGTCAAGTTTTGTATGTCTCTCATACATACACATGTTGGCGTCCATTGACTCTATGGCCCCCCATTTATTCACTAATAACGCTCCTTCTCTATTTTGTCGTAACAATAGCTGCCATTCCTTGGTTCAACACCACCAACCACAAATATCACCTTTCTGAGTCAACCAGCAACGATGCCAATAGCGACAAGTAGAAGGCAAAATGACTGAGATGACAAGGGGGAGAAAGACAACATACGGAGGGGGGGAGGGGAATAGAACCAGACAGTGCCTTTTTTTTTTTTGTTGTTGTTTATTTGAAAAAAAAGTCCGCTGACAAGACTCTGGATATTCGCTCATGGATCATTGAACGACTGATTGTAATAATGAAGTAAAAAATAAAAGAAACCACTCTACCCAGATGCATGGTTCCCAAGGTTGGGCGGAGCAAATTATTTAGCACGAAAACTGTATTCAACGCTAGTTTTTATTTATTTTTTTTCTTCTTTTTTTTTTCCTGCTTATACACGCACTCCCCCATTTCAAAGACCAGCTGCAATATCTCTCTTCTCATTTGCTTCCATGATCGTCAGCAATGCCTCAAAATCGGTCGAGCGCTCACACATTGATCGGAACACGCTGTTTTCCTGCTTCATCAACCTGTAGGGCTTATCAAACTCCACCACCTCTCCTGCATTCAACACTAGGACTCTATCGAAATCAGCGATAGTTCTGATCCTGTGCGCGATCGTAATCATGGTCGCATCCGACATTTCCTCCCTAATCGTCGTCTGGATCTTTTGATCGGTCTCAAAGTCCACACTGGCTGTAGCCTCATCCATCACAATAATCTTGGATTGACGAACCAAAGCGCGGGCCAGCGAGATCAATTGACGTTGACCCTGAGAGAAATTAGAGCCGTTTTCCTTGACAATGGTATCGAGCGTGATCTTGGAAGAATCGATTTTGTCGGGCGCATCGGATTGAGAACCCTCGACAGAGGCTGCAGACGAAGATCCAGAAGGAGCATCCTTGTTGGACGAAGATCCAGTGCCTTCACGCCAAGCGACGGCGTCCTCAGCAGGGATCAGATGACTGCGCCTCAGGGCCTGCCAGAGCTCTCTGTCTTCGAGTTCACCGAAAGGATCCAAGTTGGAACGGAGTGTGCCCTTGAAGAGAATAGGGTCCTGGGGAATGATGGTCAAGCGAGTCCTCAGGTCGTGGAGACCAATCTTGCTGATATCAATACCGTCGATTCGGATCGAGCCTCGAGTAGGTTCCATGAACCGGAACAGACTGATCGCCAACGTCGACTTGCCAGATCCGGTCCTGCCAACCACTCCGACCTTCTCACCGGCCTTGATCTTGAATGTCAAGTCCTTGAGTACCTCTGGCGTGTCAGCTGCGTATCTCATAGTCAAGTGGTCCACTTCAATTTCACCGGCATGGGGCCACGATGCTGGAGGGCGCGATCCCTCAATGATAGCTGGTGCCTCTTCCTCCAAATCCAAGTACTCAACCACACGCTCGACAGCGTTCATGTTCACCTCGTTCTGGGCGTAGAGACGGATCAACCACACTACATTTTCCGTGAACATCAAGGCGTAGGTCAATGTCATAGCAGCCCAGCCTGGTTCGATCTTGCCCCAGTTTTGAAGAAGAAGGATACCGGTGGTGAAAGAAACCAATGCACCTGCGATATCGACGCGCCAGTGCAACCAGCGGTTGGTAGACCAAAGCAAGAAGAATGTGCGGTTGTTGTTATCCAGGTTCACCTCGTTGGTCGACTGGAACTGGCTCTCAAATCCGAACGCTCGAATAGTCGTCACTCCCTTCAGGGTCTCGTTGAAGTGGTTCAGGATAGGTGATTTGGAGTTTGCGTTCAACCTCTTGAGATCGCGCGAGATGGGCACATAGAATATACCGATAGCGACGTTGATGGCGGCAATAAAAGCGGCCGCGATCAAGAACACCGGCATGTTGACCGAAATAAGCAAAAAGATACCGACGATCTCAACGACCACATCCATAAAGGATTGGAGTCCGCGCAGAACCTCCTCGTCGATCGATGCCATGTCAGAACTGAAGCGGTTGATGATGCGTCCGATCGGCGTGGTATCATAGAAGCGGACCTTGGCGCGGGAAACCTTGTGCAATAACTGTGCGTGCATGATACGAGAACCTCGGATGCTACCATAAACCATAGCGTAGTATCCTGCCAAGGAACTGAAGATCGTTGCGCCGATACTGATCAGGATATAGATACCTAGGTAGTACTCGACGCTGACCGTCTCGGGGGTACCCTTTCCGAAGAGTGACATCGTGAATGCACCATAGTCGCTGCCATGTACTGGAGAAAATGCTGTGTACAGAGAGAGCACGAGAGGCTCAGGCGTGATTGCCTCGAAGGTCATGATCGCAAACTCTCCTGTGGCTTCCGCCATCCTGTTGGCCCAGATAGCCAACCAGGCAGACTTGCCCATTCGAATCGCTTGACTCCCGATTAAGAAGATAAACATAACGCTCCAGGCGAGCCATCCACCAGATGCAACCAAGTAAGCCTTGTAAACCTTCCAGGCAACGGTGCCTTCTGTCTTCTTTTCGTCCTCCGTAAGCTTGACCTTCTTTTTCTCAGTCACCTTGGCCTTCTTGCTGGGCTCGTCGCCATCAAGTGTGTTAACCTCGCTCGCGTCGTCCGGGATAGGTGTAGTATCCAAAGTCACACGATCAACCCATCCATTGCTCATAACAGTCTCCGGAGTACCAGAGCCGATGATTTCGCCTTTATCAAGAACGACAACGAACGCGGCACCATTCAGCGTCAATTGAACTTGATGGGTGGCCATGAGGATGGTACGGTTTTCCAGTAGGGGTCCGGTCAGTGTCTGGAAAAGTTGCTTGCCAGTATGGGAGTCCACCGCGGAGAGACAGTCGTCGAGAAGCAATACACTAGCATCCGAGTAGATAGCACGAGCAAGGGCGACACGTTGCTTCTGGCCGCCAGACAATGTGATACCCTGCTCTCCAATCTCGGTTGCATCACCAGACTCGAGGATGTCAAAATCCGTAATAAGGGCGCACCCTTCAACGACAGTATCATATCGCTCCTGATCAAACGCCTTGCCAAACAGGATGTTATCGCGGATGGTTGAGTTCTGAAGCCAGGCGGTTTGAGAGACGTAGGCAATTCCGGATCCGTGGCCATAGTTGCCGTAATCCAATCGAGGCAAGTACATGTGTCCTTCAAGACGTTCCATTTCTCCAAGAAGGGCTAACAGCAAAGCAGACTTTCCACTACCAGTAGAACCGACAATCAAAGACATCTGACCAACAGGGAAATCCGCAGAAATGTTCTTGAGTTTAAAGCGTTCCTGAACAGCCTCAGGCTCGGCGACAGGATCCTCGGCAGGCTTGGGGCTCTTGGAGAACTTGGTCTTCAAGTTCTGGAACCACGAAGCCTTTTTCTCTCCCTTGGCTTCGACCTTGTCGTGCTCCTTGTTGGGCCAAGAATACGACGCATCCACGAATCCAATAACAGGGTGCGATATGGTATGGACGCGAGCCTTGCCATCGATCTTGGTCACGGTTGTGTCCTTGACAACCTCTTCATCGTCCAAATACTTGGAAATTCGCTTCAGACTGACTCCGGCCTTTGAAAAAGACATGATTGCCCAGGGAATATGCGACAATGTCGCGGATAAAATATTGAACAATGACAATGTCGTAAACAAAATCGATGCTGAAATCGTATTTCCGTAGAACTTGGTATAAGTCACCAAGAAGACCACGAGGTTGAAGAGTGGTACAACCATCCAGGCAATCGATGCCACTGACATCTGGACCCATGTCTTCTTGGTCTTTTGAAGCTCCACCTCGCGGCAGGCAGTGATCTTTTCCACAAACTTGGATTCCCAGCCAAAGAACTTGACGATGCGGATGGCAGACAACAGTTCAGTGATGTAGTCCATGCGGTCGTCCTTGGTTTGCATGATACTCTTGAAGAGTTTATGGAGGAACGAAAACAGCATGGCGGGGATTGGCAATGTCACAATCATAGACCCGATACCGATAAGAGCTGATGGGCCTAGCAGATTATACAGCTGAGTGGTACACAAGATGAACTGAATGGGGAGGCCGTAGAATTCGTACATGTAGCAGAAGGCCTGCTCCAATTCTTTGATATCGACTGCAACCAAGTCTATGTCAGTCGAAGAAAAAAAAAACAATTGTAAGTATTTTAGATCGCGAGCTGCAAGAAAACCGATAAAGTTGTTGTCGTTGCGTTAGGAGGACGTATTTGCTTACTCGAAATGTTCATGGTACGGTCCTTCTTATCGTCGCCCTCCTTCTTGCCCTTCGACTCCTCTCCGGAAGCAGACGATGTGACATCTTTTCGACGAAGCGTCTTTGCAAAGATTGCGGCATTACAGATTGACGTTGCGTGGACAAAGAGGCGGCGACCACGATGGAGGGCCTGCTGTTGCGCTAACGATTGGAGGATAGACGCAACCAACAAAATAATGACCCACTTGTAGTTATCGAACGTAGGAGGGCCACAATCCTTGCACTCGATGTACTTGATGATCTTGTTCAGACAGAAGGGTCCTGAGAGCAACAGGACGCTGTATGGGATCGACCAGAAGAGTTGGAGAAGGGTGTCGCTCCAGAGCGCCGCCAAGAGCGTTCGGATGAATGTCTGCCTCCTGTTCAATGCAATTTGTACAGGAAATTAGAAAATTTTGAACATTCAACATTTTGAGCACAAAATAATGTGCAAACGTGTGTCCAAATATTTTGCTTACTTGAGACTCTTGAACTTGCGAATAGAGTAATTAGACTGATCTACTACCTCCAGTTCTGGTAGATCCACATCCTGGAGAGGTCGCTTGAAGCCCAGGTAGATCAACGAATTGATCCATGAAAACGCGAATTGTGAATAAAGCGATGACGCAAATTCTTTGGAGGGGATCCTTGGAACCTCGCCCACCCTCGGCACCTTCACAGGAACCAACCGCTGGATCGGCCTGGTTATCAGAGAGATCCAAACCAAGAGCACAGTCGCCAACCAGGCAGCATCTTCCACCTTGAACCGCAACGACCATTCTGAGAAGGGCACTGCTAAAACATCCAATTGATAGAGTGTAATCGACGACAGGGCCAACTCAAGTATGTAGAACAAATCCATTTGTGTGCGGATCCAGAATTGAAAAGCAACGGCGGGTCGAATCAAGTGCACGAGTGACAGTGCTAGGGCATATCCCCAGGCAGCCACTTTTACAGCATCTCCCAAAAGAGTGAAATGGATGCTGCCTGCTCTACCATCGTCTCCTCCTTCTGGAACGTTCTCGTCCGTCTTTCCGAAATGAAAGGTGACGAGCGAGAAAAAAGCGAGACCTAGTTGAAACGCTGTCAATCCGAATCGTGCCAAGTTGATGCTCATTCCTGAAGTGCGCTGTGCCTGGTGCTGTGCTTGAATCAGTTCGATGATGGCGGAATCCGAGAGAGGGCTCGAGTCTCTCTGGCTATGAGGACCATTGCTTGAAGCGGGTACGTCATCTTGGCCCAAGTTGTCTTTCAGTACGTCGTACTGGTCCAAATGCACAGGTTTTCTTGCAAGATGGAAAATGAGTAGAGCTGAAGCAATCGAGTAAGCCAAGGGTAGAGCAGACTCTACCAGCCTTTAATAAAGATTTTTTTTTTGATGAACGAGAGACAGCGAGGTTTTAGTAACAAGGTTTTCACAAAAAATTGAAAATTGACAGAATTGGTCAGGAACATACTCGATTGAGGAACCCATTTGCTTTCAAAATACAACTCGACGGTTATTCGAGAGTTGGACTTGAAGGTAGATGGAGGGAATGAGGAGGATGAAGGAAGGACGGGAGAAAGCGGTAAAAAAGAGAAGAAAAAAAAAAAACGGATAAACAAGAGGAGCTCTTTGGGTGCTTTTATATAACATTTCATATTTCTTGGCAAAGTCCAATTGTGTGACAAACAAACTTTCACAGGAATAAGATGTCAATTGGTCTGACGGTCCCAAAAATGGTTTGGTTTCTTTATCCTAAGCCCTACAGGATTGCGCCGCATATTTTGCGCAGTGTTTTATTTTTCATCGAGACCATGGCTCCTTATTTGTTTTCCCTTATCTTGTTGGTTTTCATGCTGGGTATTTGCGCTCTCGAAATGGAGAGAATAGGAAGTGCCTTTCGAGCAATTGCTTATGAGAACAAGGTGAACACACATGTGGAAACAAGAGCTGACGCCAGTTTCTCGACTCTCAACTTACAGGCAGCAGAAAGAGGACAACATGGGGAGACGTATCCACCGGAGCGACTATCCGGGCGTCGTTCGTGTGTTGGGTCCACGGATCCAGGGGTCCATTCTGGAAGAGGAAATCGAAAATTGTCACGCGCAATAACATTGCAGCCAATCAGCATCGATGCAGACACCGCCCATTTTCTCTCAATTTTCAACTTGCAAAAAAAAAAGAAAGAAAAAGTGCCGCGCACACCAATCTTTTCGATTCTTGCCAAGGGCTCAAGGAACATGGCGCAATTTTTGACTACTGAGCCTACGCCATAACGATTCAAAAAAATTGCCTTATTCGAGTCCATTGATTCGGATGGTGTATATGTTGCATGAAAACATGTAGGCCAAAAGACTTTCCTCACTTTCCTCACTTTCCGACTTCACTTGTATCAGGTCACGTTTAATAAGATGAATATTCAACCTGTTCCTCATCAACCGTAACTCTTGTTCGTAACTCAAAAACCTTTAAAAACTAACTCCTAATTTAAAAGAAGAGGTATCCAAAAAGAAAAGCAACGACAGCTGCTCCAGTCACATAGCTAAGAGGGTAATCGCCCTGTGGTTGATTGTTCAACTGGACAGCAGAGAACGTTGGTGCTGAAGAAGAACCCGACTCGGATTTGCGTTGACGGAGCTACAAAAAAAAACAGACGATGATAACGCGTGAATATCACAGCTGAACATTATTAATCCGTTGTTTAACATATATCGCCAACATGTAGCTTCTTCACTTACGGTGGTCGTTTCTTTCTGAAGAGTCGCTACCCTGCTCTCCAGGTCGCGGATCGTTTTCTCACTCGACTCAAGTTCGCGTCTCAGCGTCGAAACTTCAGTGGCGTTGCTCGAAGCTGACGAATCGACACTGCTCCTCTGGATGGGTGATACTGGGGCATGAACCGTCCTAGCCTGTCTATCATTTTGAGCTGGGGCGGCGATGTCGTCATGGTTGTAGGATACATACTCTTCCTCCTCCTCGATTTGAGTGATGGCGTGCTCTATTGGGGGCAAGAAAGTGCAGCGGATCTTTTTCTCGCGGATCTGATCCCTAGCATCCCGCTCGATGACGGGCCACTACAGTCCAAAAATATAACGATAAGCGCTTTAGTATGTAGAGCTATAAGCTTAATTGACTTAACGTGGGCAGAGAAACAGGTCAACTTGAGTCTATAATTTGTACGTACCAGCTCATTTGCAGCCAGCTGCTCGCGTTCAGCAGTGATGGCGATGCTCTGAACCAAGAACTTGTCCTTGCACTTGAAGTCTACTGGGGGATCCTCCTTCATGGCCTGCATTTGGACTAGATCGGGTTTTTGGCAGAGCAGTCATGCGACAAGCTTAATTGTTAGAGTGCTGCTGCTCATTTGTCATCAGTGCTACATTACTGTTGCTGCTGGGGGGGGGGTGCCCAAGATCAGAATCCAGAGTTGAATGCTGTCCTCTCCGACAACCAATGATTCCGATCCAATCAAAGGCATCTGATGATGTCGCTGAGGTCAAGTCGTGCTGCCATTCCATCGGTCCCGTATGTCAATCCTAATGTCGCTGCATGGTCGAGGACAGAAAAGGATGGGCTTGTTTCTCGGTGAAGCACTCACCTTGCACCTCCAACTCCTGTCCTGGCTCGACACGCCCAGAGTTGGGACGGACGCAGTACTGCTTTGGTGCAGTAGTCTTGACTTTGAAGGCGATAGGCAATTGTGTTGGGTTGCGAATAATCAAGCTTTCCTTGATGGCTTCGGTCAAAGGTCCTATTAAATTGAGATCCATTTGACTTGTCAGATGCCAGGGCAATCAATAGCTGCTGCAATTTGACAACTCATCCTCTTTTTTTTTTCCTTACTCCTGAAGGAGAGCTGGTTGGAAGGATCGAGTTCGACGGACATTGTGCGTGTATGTTGGGGTAGGTTGGATGAATGACTGAAGTGGAGTGATGAAGCTAAAGCGATGGAGGGAAAAAGATGTTAATTTAGAGTCGGAGAGATTTTGTTCGCTTGGTTTGAAGCACCTGCTGTGATCTGCGCAAAGTGCTTACTTTGATGAGAAGAACGATCAGCAGAAGCCGAGCCGGGTGATGATGCTGGGGACAAGAACGAAAAGAAGAGGCGAGAGAGAAATAAGGAGGAGCCCACTGCATTGTATTAATGGACGTGTTGTCCACTGTCTGGTGAGACATGCGAGCAGATCGTAGGGCTATTCTGGAACGCGCACGAGCGAGAGCATTCTTGTGTTTCAGACACTAACCCGCGGACACATGCGTGTCGTACGCCTGTTTGCTCCTATGGCCCGATCCGAGGACTGCCCACTGCAAGGCGTGGTTGAGCTGTGCCTGGACTGTTGGTCCCATGTGGTGCTCTTCGCAACAGCTCGGTCAGGCAGGGACACTGACCTCGTGGTGCCATTGCTGCAGTCGCCTGTGATGTCGTCCCTCTCCCCTTTTTGAGAACAAACAGTCGGGAGGAATGACACATCCACACAACCATCAAACCTCGAGACCACAATGCACACAAACAAATATCTTCCTCTAATTTTCTCATTCTCTCTTTCTTTCTTACCCCAAACTATTCCTCCCGAATCGCCTTTTTTCCACTCGCATCGCCACACGTTCGTGGAGATCATCTAACCCAGGAAGCAAAGAACAGGGGATACCAACCCAACCACTCTGCGATGCCTAGCATCACCCTAAGCAACCCAGAGGACAAGGCCACAGTCAAACGGTTCCTGTCTTCGCCCAACACACGGATTATCACAGCAACGGTCGCTAGACTCTATGTCGCCTATCCAGACCCTTACCAATGGACGTACACTGGCGTAATGGGCGCTGTGGCCTTGATTCAAACCAACCATTCCTTCTACCTGCGTATCGTTGACCTCATGGTAACCACTGACACGTAGCAGAATTGTTCGCACGCCTATTCCTCACTGCTGCCTATAACTTATTCTCTACTTTTAAATATTTCCCGCGATTGTACGCCATAGTATGGTAGAGGTGTTGTCTGGGAACAGGAGCTGTATGATGGATTCATCTATTCGCAGGACAAGATCTTTTTTCACACGTTTCAAACCGATGTAAGGGTGACCGGAAAACAGATGCAGCTGGAGTTTGGATATCTCCTTTTGATAGACGCATGCGTGATAACACAATAGCGTCATACCTCCGCCTCCTTCTTTCACGACAAAAGAACTATATAGCCGGGTTCTCGTTTGCTGATGAGCATGAGGCGGACGTCTTTTATGGCAAAGTCCACGGACGAGCACATCTCCGGCCATGTGAGTGATGTCCATATTCTCTTCTTCTTCCTGACCCTCCCGTAACACCAAACCCCCCAACTCACACCTCCTTTTGCTTTGCTATGAATCACGACAGTCAAGCCTGTACCGTCTGCAGGGGTATTAGCGAAATCAGGCAAGGGAGCAGGAGTGCAGGGTCGCGGTAAAATCCCACTGCACAACGGCAAATTGGACAAGTCGCGGATTAGCCTGCCCTCGGACTTTCGACATGTGGGTCACATTGGCTGGGATCCAGACGTCGGTTTTGATGTAAGACTTTGCCACCGATACCCCTTTATTATTATTATTATCAGCAAGGCGGAGAGAAAGAGATGGGGGTGGGGGGGAAAGATAGGGGCTCATGTGGATCATGTGCCTTTGTCTGCGAACCCTTGTACTTGGGGGCGTTAAACACACGGCAACGACCATGCAGTCCTGGTGGTACTGTGATGAATTTGCGCAATGCATTTGACCATGACGCAAGAACAAGCAGCATGAAACCAATAATCCATGCATGTTTGTTTTAGCTTACACAACACCACCTTGATTTTTATTTTTTTGTATATGTGTCTAGGCACAGAACATTGACCCAGCATGGCGGGAACTGTTCGAGCAACTGGATACCTGTGGCGTCAGTCGCCAGCAGATCAACGAGAATGCGACCTTCATCACCGAATTCATCAATGCTCACGGTGGACTGGGCACTGAGAATGACATTACCAGCAAGCCCAATGGTAGCCCCACGATCGGTCACCAAAAATTCAGCAAACCAATGGATCTGTCCAGGATTGACTCGCCACCTCCATTAAGACCTCAATCTCCACCTAATCAAAGACGGCCACCGCCTCCACCTCCACCACCGCCTGTAAGCTCTTCACCGACGACGGCAGCGCCTGCTCCATTCCATGGATACTTACCAAGACCGTTGGCGCAGGTCATGGCAAGCCTCTCATTTGGGACATCGTCCTTTTATGGCACTTCCACGTCCGGTCCACAGCCACCTCAATCGCCGTTGTTACTGGCGCCACTCGACTCAGACTCGACTCCACCAGTTACAGGACCCTCTGCTACTAGCATATCGGAAAACGTTGCTCCAGTAGTAGCAGCAGGGCCTCCCCCTCCTCCTCCACCTCCTCCGCCTCCGCCTCCCCCACCAATGCCAAGTGCTGTCCGAAAAGCACCATTATCGATCAAGACGTCAGACCTTTCAGAAGCACTGTCCTCTTATTCTTCAAACAGTGCACAGTCACGGGTTTCGGGACCGGGAGTAGGAAGAATAGGAGGAGCAGGAGGAGGAGTGAAAAATATAAGTAGCGTGCCGCCCAAGAGCCCAGTAGAGTTAAACTCACTACTGGCCAGCATCCGAGAATCGGGTGGATTCCAGGGGCTGCGCAAGACAGGCGGGCTTCGGTCTCCACCACCAATAGATTCGCGTCGTCCTGTTTCTCCCTCTGCTCAGAACAGTCAGGGAGATCTCGTATCGGCACTGGTGGCGGCTCTGCAGAGGCGGCAGACGAAGTTGACTTATAGTGACGATGAGGGAGAGCAGAGCGACGATGATGACGGCTGGGACGCGGATGAGTAAATATAGGAGAGAGAGCAATCATAAAGAGAATAGACGTCGATCTGATTCGAGTTTGAGTTGCGGCTCACGAAAAATAAAAATTTATGGAATTTGGTTCCGCACAGTCTGACGGAAGCGATTACCAAAAACGTCGAGCAATCAACGGAAGGGAGGGGGCTGCGGAGCAATAGACTCCGCTCCGAGTTTTGTAGAAGGGGGGAGCATGATGTCACAGCGGCGCATTCTATACGAGGTACCACACGCGTGCCTGTTCTGCTCACTCGTCTTTGCTCCGACAGCGCTTTCATTTTCGTGTTTCCATTTTGGTGTTCCCATTTGACAATGTCGTTGATACGGTCAAGAGACGTGCCACAAGCCCACAATGCAATGCAGGCGGGAAGGGCCTGTGCCCTGTCATCCCCATATAAAACCGAGATGGTCTCATATTGCTTTGTCTTTTCTTCCCACACACCAGAACACCATCCCTTCCAAAAATGACTAATGCACTTACTCCTCTCCGGACCCT
Organism: Dissophora ornata; assembly: GCA_025201705.1. Taxonomy (NCBI): domain Eukaryota; kingdom Fungi; phylum Mortierellomycota; class Mortierellomycetes; order Mortierellales; family Mortierellaceae; genus Dissophora; species Dissophora ornata. The sequence goes on from MU616957.1 coordinate 12,947, forward strand.
TGCCCACCCACAGCCTGCCACCAGCGCTGTCAAGTCCTTCCTCAGCCTCAACTCCAAACGCTTCCTCGCATCCCCATACTCCACCACTGCCTCTGCCGCCTTTGCTCGACCCTGCTCTATCATCGCGCCCGCTACCACGATCCGCTACCGCCAGGAGACATCCTCTGCCGCGTCATACCAGCACCAACAGCACCGAGCCTTTACTCTCTTCGGATCCAAACCCCGGTCAAAGTTGATCCCCCAGGCCGTTCAGGACGATATCCCGGAGGTATTGCTCCATGAATCGCACCCACTGCCAATGCGGGATGAGTTCATGGGCAAGAAAAGGTTGACGACCAAGGACTTGGAAGCGATTCCAATTGATCTAGGCTTCCATCGCGAGCCCGCAAACATGAGTGACTGGGTCGCTTATCATGTGGTCAAGAGTCTTCGAATCCCCGTCGATTTGTTCTTTAGAACAAAGTACATCCACCGTGTTGTCGCCCTGGAGACTGTTGCTGCCGTCGTAAGCGCCCTTTTCTGTTTAAACATGACAAAGAGATACATCACGGAAGAAGGCTTTAACGTTTCTACTATTTCTCCCCCTTCCCCTATTCTCCTAGCCTGGAATGGTCGCAGGAATGCTTCGTCACTTGCGCTCGCTCCGTCGCTGCTCTCATGACGGCGGCTGGATCTCACACTTGTTGCACGAAGCTGAGAACGAGCGGATGCATCTCTTGACCTGGATGAAGGTCTCTCAACCAACGATCTTTGAGCGTGCTTTGGTCACCGGTGTCCAGGGCGTTTTCTTTAACGTCTTTTTCGCGCTCTATATGATCTCTGACAGGACCGCACACAGAGTCGTGTAAGTATTTTTGTGCATTACTTATTGCATGATGCCCAAATCACACCGAGATAGTCTTACTGATACGACTCTCTCTCTCTCTCTCTCTCTCTCTCTCTCTCTCTCTAGTGGATACCTCGAAGAACAAGCTGTCATCTCATACACACACATGCTCGAAGAGATCGATACCGGGGTGCTTGAGAACGGCCCAGCGCCCAAGATCGCGATTGACTATTGGAACCTGGAGGAAAATGCCACGATCCGCGACGTCTGTCTGGCGATCCGTTTGGATGAGAGTGTCCACATGCATACAAACCATCATTTGAGCGACCGCATCGCATTGAAGCAGGAGGATCTTCGTGTTGACATCCACAAGTTGCAGGAGGAGCGCGGTATGGTCCCGAAGCAGAACGCGGAGGAAGTCTGGACCAAGGCTAACAAGTACTAGAGAAAATCTCAAACAAATGATTGCACCCCGAGCACTACCACTAAAAATATCAACACCAAACAGCATGAAAGTTTCTTTTGGCAGCCTTTTTTTTCCAAACAATTCTCAAGCGACTGGATCGCTCTATCGTATCTGCCGTGGACTCAAAATAAACGTGGTCTTCATTTCCTACTTTAATATACACATGCAAACATAAACCTGCGTACAACATCATAAAACATCAAAATAAAATCTACTCAGAGGACGAAGAGCTCGGCTTCTCCAGCCAATTCTCGGTTCGTCCTTGCTTAACCAGATCGCAATACCACGATCCATACACCTTCTTGTTGAACTCGGACACCGCCCTGATCTTTTCAAGCAACGCAGTCATCTCGTCCTCTAATCCAGTCAATCCATGAGCCTCCATCTCTGCAGCATTGAAACTGAGCTTCGCAGCTAACGCCTCCGCTGCTGCCTTGTTAGCCTCTTCGGGAGACAATTGAGGAGTCGGTGCAGGTGCAGGTGCAGGCGTCGTCGAGGCCGCCGTGTTTGATACAGCGTCATTCTTTGACGGTTGTCCCTGAACAACACCACCAGTGGCAGACTCAGAGGCTGGCGTAGCGTTCCCTTCCTTCTCATCATTTCCATTTGCGATTTCCCGATCTGGGGTTTCCTTCAAGTCACCCTTGTTAGTAACACCTGGCTGAGCACGTGCCATTGACGCTCCGCAGCTCTCGTCCTCCTCATCTTCATCTGTTCTACCAAGATCGCCAGCAGAGTTCGATGATGACATGGACATGGCTGACGCCAAGGAAGCGCAAGACGCCGAGAGGACCATCATTGACGAGGAAGAATGCAAGTAGAGCCAGCGGCGGAAGTGGATCAGCAGCCGCTTCTGAATCAACATGTACAGTGTCGACGTCTTGGACAAAGCATTGTCCAGCCAGGCTGTAAGAAGGTTCGTGTCGGAGGCGCAAAGTCCACTCGCCGAAATAGAAGAGGCCGATGAGGCTGACGCGTTCGTTGCGTTATTCGAGCTGTTGCCTTCGGAGACAAGCCTGCCTGGTCCCCCCGATGCGGCTGGAAAAGCGGAGGTGGAAGCGGAAGCGGAGGCAGCTCCATTTTTACTCCTGTCCCTAACCTTACGAGCGGCAAACTCGATTTGGATCACAATATCCTTCATGCCACTACTGCTGCCAGCGTCGGGTCCATCCTTGCCCGATGCGGAAGTTGAAGCTGCTGCCGCATCAGCTCCGGGTCCTGGGTTGGTATTGGCCCCAAAGTCGGCGTTTTCATCCATCAGCAACAACCAGACGACTTTCTTGATCTCGACCAGATCCTGTTGTGTCCAGCAGCTGTGGGCCAGCTGGCGGAACAGAATCAGGAGCACGCACAAGATGGTGAGATCCTGAAAGTCATTGTGGAACAAGCGCAGTCGGTAGAAATCAAGCTCAAAGGTATCGGGCATAGTGCTGACCGATTCATGGGGACACAAAATCATTTCAAGCAAGCCTATTGCACGCCATCCAAACGGACTGTTGTTAAAACCCCTTCGGCATACCCCTGGTCGCGACCTAGATCTAGCTCTTCAAACTATATTGGCAACATTTGATAGCAACATACCTTCATTGACAACGCCATCCAAAATGTTCTCGCCAATGTCTGGTCTGACAATGCTTGGCCGTCTCTTCGCAGTAAAAGACGAAGTTGTAGACGATACCATTCTAGACTCATTCCCACTCTGCTCGGATTCATACACTGCCGTGGCGAGTGCTACACTAGAGCGTCGTGAGCCAACCCCTGACAGCTCGTTCACTGGTGGCTGCTGGCCAATCACAGATCGCTTGACAGACTCCCATTGGATCCACGAGCGCTTGAACCATTCTGTAGTCCTGTTTAGTGTTCCTGCACGAGTTAGAAGTTGTGTGAAATACTTTTGCTCAAACTCGATAGAGTTGTTGAGCAGCCATGGTCTCAGAGTGCGTAGCTGATGATTGGCGATGTCCTGTTATAAGATATCGAGAGGGCGTATGAAGATCGTTAGATTTCGAGGATAACTTTCATAATGGAAAACAAGGCACCAGTAACGCTCATGCAGACATACCAACTTCATCCATTCCAAGATCTCAAAGCACATTCGGATTCCTCTCACGATTTCGTTAGAGTCCACGACAATAGTGACCATAGACTCAACGAAGGCATCTCGCATCGGCGCGCAATGTCCTTTCAGCGAGTCTCCCAAGAAGCGAAAGAGTGCATGCACATCTAACACACCATGATCAAGCTCTTGGATCAGAAGGTCAGGATCCAAGGTCGATGATAGCAGGGCTCGCTCGGGAGTGGCCGGTGGGATACCTCCATCTTGGATTGGCGCCGCTGAAGGAGGGGGCAAGAGCGACAGTAGGATTTCTCGAAGTTCGTCGATCAACCGTGGCAAGAGGACAGCATCGGGCAATGGATACATTTGCTGCGCGTGCTGCTGTATTAATCTGCTCGTGGGGCTGGAAGAGGACAACCCAGTCGCATTGAGCATTGTCGTTGTAGCTTCACGTCGAGTTTCCAGGATGGATCGTCGGCCGTTCAGTTCCAGACCAACTTCGCGCCAGAATCGATCCGCCTCTCGTCTTTTGGCAATGCCACGATCGCCGTCAAAGTTGGGTCGGAACTGAAGATGAGGGTCAAAGACAATGTCATGTCGCAGCTGCGGGTTATTGAAAATCTCAGGCATGTCCAATTCCCGTAGCGTTTCGCGGGTGATCGGGAGAGCTAGCGTTGCGGGGTTTGGTGCTAGCGAAGGCACGGGAGCTGGTTTCGACAGTGCAGAGGTTGCTGAACGACTGGACGCTGCCCCTGTTGCTGCATCCTTTTTGATTTGAACAGAGTCCTGGGCTTTTGTTCTCTGTTGCGTCTGCGTGTGAGCCGTTGCCTCATCCCTGTGCATGTCGACTGAAACTGAGTGAGAACTGAGCTCTACAGCATGCTTTGGCACTTCATCGTTTGTCGTGGTCGCTGAAGTGACAGTGCCTGATGTCTCAATGTTCTTGGCACCATGTTTCTGACTCTCTATCGCGGCTGCCTCCAGGGACACACCAGTATCCAGAGGATGGATAGACGGCTTTACCCTGCTGAGATGAGCTGCATTAGGTATACTAGACACTTTCCTTGTCACAATGCCAGTGCGAACCGATGTAGCTATTGGCTCATTGTCAAGGGGATGTATCCGAGCGACCTGCACTGCATTGTGAGGCTGTGAATTATCCACATGTTTCAGAGGATGCAGACTCATTGCACCCTGCTCACTTGGTCTGACAGGATGCTCTTTCCGATCTTGCCATGAAAGCTGTTGATCACCACCCGTATATTCGGCGTGGTCGTCGTTAGCAGACGTTACGTCCTCTTGTGCTGCCGCGCTACGATGTCTAGCTCGCTTCAATCGTTCCATGTTACTGACAACTGAAGAGGTTGAGGATTGTACTGATGATTCAAACGTGGTTGTCTGGGCAGGCGGACTTCTCTGGCGCTTGTGATGCTGATCACGCTCCTGCTGGAGCTGAATACGAAGTTGAAACTGATGTTGATGCTGGTGATTCGATATCTGATGCTCCTGCACACCCTCGGAACAACCATGCTGGGTATCTTGCAGCGGATGCTGCGATGTTGTTGACGACTGTTGAAGGTGTTGGTGGTGATGACGATGCTGTACATGAAGCTGAGGATTGGTAACAGTGTCTTGCATTGCACCATGCGCCTGTTCAGACTCCTGTTCCTGCCCTTGCGCCTTCTGTCCTTGTTGGTGGGACGAAGACTGTCGACTCCGATGTTGTCTCTGATGCAGTAGACGATGGGAAGATTGACTGTGATCCGTTGCCGAGACTTCCGACTCTGAGATGGTCCGCATGCGCCCTGTTGACTCCATGGGTTGGCTCCTGCTGCTTTTATTCGAGACTCTGTGCTCTTTCTTACGCTCCACGCCCCTCTGAGATTCTGCAGTCGAGTTATGTGTCTTGGAACACCCACAGGAGGGAGTACAAAGATTCAATGGGTCTTTGGTCGAGTGCGAAGACTTTTTGACGCGTTTCCTGCGTGAGGCTGAAGGCTGCTGTATTGACGACGCGGAAGACGATTCGTTGTTGGAGGAGAGCGCCGATGAGGCTGGGGAGCAAGAGTAGGAGAGACTGGAATTGCGTCTCTTTGACCGTTTGTGACCAAATGTTGTCAGCGTGGGCACGGTTGAGATGTCACGGAAGCTGATACTTTTGACGTCTGTCACGACAATGTGTGGGCGCGCGTTGCCGGAGGAACGATGGCTGGTGCTACTCCCTGTCCTACTCGGCGACCTGTCGTCCTGATGACCCTGATTTTGGCGGTCCGTATGTGCTGAGCCCTGAGAACCAATAGGACGAACCCCTGAAAGAAAGTGGGGAAGGAATATGGCTTCGCGTCTGCTTTGGTGTTGGACAGATGTATGTCCACCGTGATCCGAGGGGAAGGGGACTGCAGCAGAGCTTGTTTCAGGGGACGATGGACAGTCGTCGTATTCGTCGGAAGGTTGGGCAGTGTCGTTGATGTGAAATGTATCTGAGCGAGCTGGGAGGAAGGGGAAAGAGAGAGGACCTTTAGGTGGGGATGAATCTGAAGAGGTTGGGGAGGATAGGGAGGATGCGATGGAGGGAGCAGAAGAAGAGGAAGAGGATGGTGTGTTAGTGGCTGAGGCTGTTCCTGGCGAAGAGGGAGAGATAGACGAGGATAGACGGCAGATGTCACCAGGAGACATCCTAGAAGCAGGAGATTTGTCTTTTGTGTATTGTGGTGTGTCTACAGCGCAAGAGTGGACAGAGCAATGATGTAGGAGAAACCAGGAGGAGGAAGTGCAGGAGGAGAGGAGGACGAGGATCAGGACGAGTGGGAGTGGCAGGAGGAAGATTAGAAGGAGGAGCAACAGGAGCCAAGAGGAGGCATGAAAAGAAGAGAGGTGTAGTGAGCATTGGCAGTCGACAGAAATGATGGATCGTGGTTCACGACGCACGGTTTTCTTTGTCCCGCACGTTTGCACACAACAACAGAGGACACTCCAGGTTGGCAAGAACGAATCAAGACCGCGCGCGCGCGCCTGTCCGAACACGAACACAGACCAACGCCTATTCAAAACGACGCGCCCTTGTACACATAAACGCCCCGCATGCCACGGTTAGACTGCGTACAAGGACCCTCAAAAGTCAAAGTGTGGATCGTAAACACAAGAATTGTGGAGCACCAGGGCAGTCGACCGTGGTTGTTCTCCCCTCCTTGCCGTCTGTGATCCGCCACCAGTGCGACAATACCCCAGGACCCACACTACCACACACCGTGCAGGTTCCAATGAAAGACACCTCCAGAAAAACAGTGAGGGTGCAAGAGAATGAAGGAGGCGAGGAGACAGAAAGCGAGCGAGGATAAAAAAGGATGTAAGAAAAGAACAAAACAGATAGACCACACAACACGCAGAATGTGGACACTTCATCTGGAGAATTTTCCCGACGCTGTCTTTTTTTCTTGTCCTTGCTTACCTTTATCACCAGAACGGACTTTGACTTTGCTGAGGACGCCCCGCTCAGTCTGACAGCGCTGCATACGCTCGCCTCTGCTACTGCCACGCCTCACTTTGCTTGATCCTTGATCCACGCCACCTACGACACTTTGGAAAGTTGGGGCTGATGAGATCTCCAATTCCATGTCTGTATCCTCGTCGTCGCCGTCGGGATTGAGGCCTGCGCCGGGAGCGAGTCTGCTTGCTGTATTTTCGACCTCTTGCGCCCGACCCTTTTGAAAGGAGGGGACGGGTTTAGAGTTGTACTGCCATTCATGCTGTCTGAGGGCAGGATGCAAGTCAGGAGTGGCGGGTGATTTTGAATGTGACGCGGACGGCTCGTGCTCTGACCTATATTCAATGATGGTGTCGAGATGGAGAGCAGGTGATAGTAGCGGGGACGACGCCGAGGGCGAGAGGTTGCTCAGGTCAAGGCTCTTGTGGATGGCGGCCACGTCGGAATTCCCGTTGGTGTTAGGCTTGACATAGCTAGACGTGAGGCAGAGCGTCGGGGCCGAGGATCTGGCGTGAATGGTGGGCGGCAACGCTGTGGGTCCGGTTGCTGTTCCTGGGGCGGTCGCAGTGGTACTGGCAGCCGCAGCGACGACGGTGGCGGTGGCTGCTGTGGCTGTGGTGGTGGTGGTGGTGGTGGCGGCGGCCGACTTTGCGTTATAGAGGAGCTGCTTATTCCAGGGAGAGGGATCCTGCTGCATTGCGGTCGAGTCGCTCGATCAAGGTACACACGCCCCGCCGGTGGCAGTGAGTCGAGGAATGGTGAGGATGCAGAAGAGGCCGAGAATCAAACTTCGGCAGGGGAATTCGAGGGGAAACAGAGCACGGTAGGAATGGGAGGCTGAGGACCGCGGAGTGAGCGAGTGAGTGAGCGAGCGAGAATGAGGGAATGAGAGAATGGGAGAAGAGGGGGGAAAAGGGAGAGAGAGAGAGGGAGAGAGGGGTGGCAGGTCAAGAGAATCGAGACAGGTAGTTGGTGGGTTGGGCTGGGTGGTTGGAGGGTTGGAGGGTTGGAAGGTTGGGAGGGTGAGCGAATGACAGAATGGTGGGTTGATGGGTGAGCAAGGAGAAGGTGTGTGAGTGGTTGTTTGTGTGTTGAGGGTTGAAAAAGAGGGAGGAGGGTCTTTGGTCGCTTTTTTTTGTTTTTATTGTTGTTGCTGCAACAGAAGGCAAGTTTTGGACAACAACAGACCAAGCACCAGTCAGGCCATCGAGACAGAAGGGACAGTGATTAGGAAAGAGTGATCGCAATCGACCGTTGCAGTCGACCGTCGTGCCATCGAACCATGGCTGGGCGAGCACGGGCAGGTCAATTGCAGTGCCTGTAGAAAAGGGTATGTATGCACGGTGCAGAGAAGAACGCTCGGCCGCGTTTGCAGCCAGGTACAGCACGACAGAGCAGGATTGTTGTCCACACACACATTCATTCATTTCCATTCATTTTCAAATTCATTTGCATTTTCATCCTCTCTCGCTCTCATTCTCTGTTTCATCACTCTCGCTCTCGCTCTCTCGATCCCCCCCGCGGTCTCTTTTCGCTCTCGTTCTATTTCTTCCCTTCTTCTGTTATTCCCGCGCCCGTGGTTGTTGCCCATTCCGAGCCATGAAGATTGCATCCGCCGAGTCTGCACGAGCACTGGTAAAAATGTCCAATAAAAAAAGAAAATAAACAGAGTGAGAGGGAGGCGTATTTATTAGTCCCACTGCCCAGCTGGCATGATTATGCTTTCTCACCCCTGTAATGGTTTCAACCGCATATGTTTGCCTGCCTCTTCCGTGCTTGCTTCCCCTCCTTCCTGGTCCTGGGCATGGCACACCGCATCTGCGCATATTGCCTATTACAACGCCGGGAGCCCTTACCATCAACACCCGAGCCAGACCGCCTTCCCCTGAATACGGTTGAATAAAAGTAGACACAATGACCATGCCTCCCGTGGCCAATATTGTTCGCATTGGCTAATCACATCACGCACCTCCTCTCAATAAACATTGTGCCCAATCTATAAAATAGACCCAGGCTGTCCTGGTTGCACGACTCTGCGGCCGATATCACGATCTGGGAAGCTACGCCTCCGAACTTCTCAAACAACGGATCCACTTCTTGGCAAAGCCCGATGGCTCTAATCTCAAAGAACTCTTCATCTGGGATCTGCCATCCTCTGCTTCATCGTCCTTGTCAACAACGTCATGGACCACGGTACAGATCGATGAGTATATTCAAGAGCACTGGTCTGCAGATCAGTTTCCCCTCAACGCGCCCAACCATGCCCGATCGTGGGAAGAGGCCGACGTTTATTACAAGGCGTTGGACACAGACACCGTTCAGGCTATAATTCCAATTGGCCATCAGGATGGTGCGACCTTGGTCATTGTCTTGCAGGTTGAGACCGAAGACTCTGCAGCCACAGAAGGCGAAGCATGTTGGAAATATCATAATATGGCTATTGTGAGAGAGGGCGATCTGAAGGCGCAGGGCTGGAATATTTTATTAGACCAGACATTGCATCCAACCAATGATACATCGCCGACACTACCGCCCTGCACTAACATGGAGGTCTCGGGAAATGATGTGGGCAAAGAAGACGACAATGGAGAAGATGGGGCTGACTCGGATGACGACTACTGGGGTCAGTATGGAGATACCGAAGAGGATGACTCCTCGACGGAGGAGCACGTCGGCCAGGATGAGGCCGTAAAGGACCTTACTGAAACCACAAGCGAAACAACTCACGACGAGGACGGGGATGAGGACGAGTACTGGAGAAAGTACGCAGAGCACCAAGAAGAACAGGAGGAGCTAGAGCGAAAACGGAAGTTGAAGCAACAACAACACCAACAAGCAGAGCTGCAAGAGCTGCAGCAAAAGGAGCAAAACAATGTGGTTGCGTCAAGGACCGGGCTGCCAACATCGTCTACTCCCATCGGCCAGGTGGACCCAACGATGCTCTCGTCCTTGCTGCAGATGCTGACCGCAGAAGGCACGGTAAACTCATCACCCTCTGGTCATGCAGATCCAACCCATATGCATACTATTCCCGTGGACGCATCTCTCGTGACACCAAGCACAGCCCCCCTGTCCCGGGACGGGAATTCTAGGTCCGATGTTCTTTCTTCAATGCGGTCGATGGTGGATCAGGCCACCCGTGCAGGTTACTCTAAGGACGAAGTTTTTGAAATGTTAGGTAGCATATACAATACACCCGAATAAACGGGCAAAAAACTTGAATCCGCGCTTGGTGTCGTCCGCACCGCTTCCAGTACCCACTCGGGAGACTTGCTGCTCATCATTATCCCGTCAAGCACAACGATTCTGTGTTCGAAATGTTGCACCGCGAAGCCTTGTCCGGGTCCTGCATTCCAGCATGTCGGTAAAGCGGCTCCCAATGTTCCGCCATCCAATCAACTTCATTCTCTCTGTATCTGCGTCGACTTCCGGGTTACTTATACAATTTGTGTCACAACGACAGCTTCTCAAACACGAGGTGGATGTATCCTTATGCACATGCAAGGATAATCTTGGACAGGGTCATTGGCATAAATGCGGTCCCCCATGTCTACGAGCAAGGGACCGAATATCTGGATATAGTTTTTACACTTGCAGTTACGGCTTCTGATTGCTGCGCTCAGAAGGCGCTGGGCTCGCGGTCATCTGATGAACCGTTTCTAGGACGGTGGCCTGTGCTTTCTGTGCTCCAACACCGGAGCTTTTTTTTTTTTTTTTTAGAGAGATTCGTAAGATTGAAAGGTTAGGCTGACAGGCATAATCCAGGCCCCTACTGTTGGGCATTCGTCAAGTGATCTCTGGATTCGCGACGCATTGACTTTCCTTGATCCCATTCGCTGGAGCCATCCGTGGTTCAGCGACGCTCAGCGTCAGCAATTCGGGTTTATGATATATCGCATGATCGCGCATATTCACTGCGTAAGATGTGGGTCGCGATGAAAGGCTAACGATTCGTATCAGCCTGTAGTGGTGGGTATTGGTGACCAACAATCCCTTGTCATACAAGTAGCTCAAATAACTCAGTGCAAGGACTTGGAGACTTGGAGACTCGAACAAGACTAGCAGGGCCGTCATGTGGGACGCTAGCTGGCAACAGAGAGCAAGATCTACAATGCTTCGTCAACATGGGCGAGAAATCTAGTCAGGGTAGAATCAAACTCTGGAACGTAGTTGCCAAACCTGATATTCAAGTAGCTGCGTGAGGCCTTACATGGTACAATTGAATCTCTGCGCACAAAACGTCTCTCCACATGAAAACACGCAACCAATTTAAGCTTCACCAGACCTTTGTTGCTGCACACGTCTTGTCCGACAAACACAGCTGAAACCAGACAGGTGCACAGCTCACCAGACGTGCGGCTCAAGAATATTACGCACAGCCCCCCCTAACTGTCAGATCCTTTTAGTCTAGCTCGCCGGTGCGGAGCAAACCGCCTATTTTTGGGCCACGATTAGCCACGATTAGCCACGATTATATTTATTTTTGTTGAACAAAGTGAAATGCTGGCGTCGATAGTATATGACATACACAATTACGTTTATTTGTTAAATACATCCACCTCTGTCTCTTCCTCTTCAGTAGCCATCATTGTACAAGCGAGTCGCCAGGTTCATGTACAAGTTAATCGCATTAAATGGCTTCTGGTCATACCCAATCTTCAATCGCCAGCGATTATTCAGATCCCAATGGTCTGCCTCAACTGTCTCCACGTACTTGCCCCATCGGGCACTCTGCGTCGATACCAATCCATCGTTGTCACCCTCCTTAGCCTTGATCACCTCCCACGGAAACCCCAGTGGTGCCCATAGTGGAATCTGGGGTACAGACGCTCCGTACGAAAAGTAAGAAACGCGAGGGTCGTCAGGGGTATTTGGGTTAAAGACCTCGTTACAGTATGTAGTGGTCAAGTTGGCATAGGCAGGTGTATCCAATAATGGGATCAGTCGGTTCAGCAAAGGGCTGATGTAGCTTGCATGTGGAGCTGCGCGATTTGCAGAAGACACGACTCGACCTGCAGCGTTCTCCAAATAGGTATGCAGGGTCTCGGAGGCTTCTTGGACAGCTGCTTTTGACAACTTGGCAGCCTTTCCGAGCTTGTGCATGGCCTCTTCCTCTGATTGCTGCAGCAAGCCAACCCCGATGTTGTCCCTAAACCAGTCCATCATGGGTGATCCTCTGTGGGGCGTGGAGAGAGTAGTCAGGGTCTGCACCTCATAGTTCTTATCGTGGATGTGGCTGATCAGATACCGGCAGTCGAGACCTCCCTACGAGTTTCAAAACGTTAGAGAAATAGAAGTTCATATCAGCACGACTGGCCTGAAAAGAAGCGCGGTCCTGGGAGTGTTTATGAAAGGACAAGAGGCTGAACAATGTAGTGTACCATTGAGTGAGCGACAAAGTTGATGGGCATGCCCTCCATTGTCGAGGACAAGAATCTGTGCAAGTCTTCTGCGCGCTCCTTGATCGATCCCGTTCTGTAGTGAATGAGGAACATGAGTAATGAGAGCAGCAAAGAGAAAATGAACAAGTTAGACGTGAACATTTGGAGCAATATGATTTGCTCAACAAAGGAATTTTCAACTTCGCCCAACAAAACCATAAAAAAAAATGATCACGCAGAAACCATGCTGCGACAAATGCCATATGACTTTGACCCCACAAGCGCCTCCTCCCAGGAGAGCATAGAGGAGAAGGCGAGAGCAATCATAACGAGATGCACCTGGTCATGCCATGGTCATATGCCCCATTGCCAGGTAAAACATACGTACACACGTACACATCCACTCAAACCCTGATTTTCACCTCCTTCTTTACCTTGGCACCTTGGCAACCACAACCTTGACTCCAAGCTTCGTCAATGCCTTCTGAATGCCGCTCCAGTAGTGGATTTGCAAGTGAGGGATGGCTTCGGGACCCATCTTGTCAAATCCAAAGAGTCCTAAATGCAAGCCATTGTGAGACAGATTTCAACGAATCCTAGATTAGGACAACCGAAAATAATGGAAGACGGCGCGTAATTGGCGTCCAATGGAATACGGCGACGCATCATTTACCGTGGCATAGCACGACGGGGTTGCGCGGAGCAGTGTAACTTGAAACAACGGGCATAGAGTACCCATAGTTCTTTATCTTGCGGTCGAGCCCTCTCCAGGGCTGCAGGGAGGGGTATTGCTCATGGTGCAGTGGAACTTGATTCCTCTCGACCTCCTGGCTATAGTACACAGAGGATGAGGATGTAGAACTAGAAGACCCCTGCCCGTCTTTCGTGTTTCCGGAGGGAGAAGGCGCCTCCTTTGATACAAGGCCAAGACTGGACTTGATGGATGTGACAAGGGCGTTGGTCGAGTGAACTGTAGCAGCAATGGAGGAGCGAACTTGCGATGCGAGAAAGGAGGTTGTGCTCATCAACATGATTTTAATGTCGAGCGGGGCTTGCCGGAAACAGGAGAGAGCAAATGCAATGAGGTAGGACCAAACGATCCCGTGTTGATCAATATGATGGATGGGGCGCGTAAAGAATTAACCAGCCTTGACAGGGAGCAGGTGGGATAGGATAGAGAACAGAGAAGAGCGTGGAGGCGTCAAAAACGATTTCGTTGTGGAGTGGAGTGGTAGTTGTGATTATGAAGTTCCGGTGCGCTCAATGGATGGGTGCCTTTTTATTCATTGGGCGGAGCCCTTAATTTCTTGACTTTTTTGGAAACTGGGGATCGAGGTCACGGAAATAATAACTAGCTCAAAAAAAAAAAAAAAAAAAAAAAAAAAAAAAAAAAAAAAAAAAAACAAGATGTTTATTGCGTGGATGAATTGATAAAAGTACAAGTGCAGGAAACAGAACACAATCAACGTGAAACGCAAACAAGAAACTGAAATTGCTGGGTATCTGCAGTGGGGAATCTGGGGATGGCAGGGTAAAGGAAAGATAGCGAAAAATCCACTGACAATAAAGCTTGGAGCAAGAGCTCAACAGAAACAAAAGCGCGCGATTAGCACTGTTGGCACCACAGAACATCTCGGATCTTCTTTTTTTTTCTTTCTGGTATGCAACACAGAGCTTGGTGTCGCCGACTAGTTTTGCTCTATTCCAAGCGGGCTGAGAAAAGGCGTGAAGTTGGTGAATGGCTTCGAATGCGACTTCTCCTTGTCGTGGCGATGAATTCGAATGTGCTGGTTCAAATTGTCGCTTCGAGAAAACCGCTTGGGACAGGTCGTGACGGGGCACTCAAATGCTAACGGAATCAAATGCAAGAGATAAGTATGTAAGACAATTATCTCTTTGGATGCGTTATTACCACACAATGGTTCTTCATAATCCGCTTAATTCTTACGTTTTTCCAGCGTATGCACAGAGCGAAAATGGCGCTTCAAATGCTCTGATCGTCTAAACAGCTTGCCGCAGTGCTCGATACTGCAGGTGAACACGCGACTCGAAGAATCGGGATTCAGAGATGCCCTACGCCGGGCCTTTGCTGGAGCGTTGGATAGAGATGAGCCCGAGGACGAGGATGAACTGGAGGCATTGGACGTCAGGGAGGCCATGGAGGCGACGGAGCTGATGGAAGAAGAGGAAGCCGTTGCGAGCATGGGTGCACTCTCTATTGGGCGCGATCCAGGGCCATGGATGGGCTCCAAGAGCTCATGGGACTGCGTTATGGGATAAAACGAGCCAACTGACATGTGCCGTGGGAACAGGTATGCTGGACACTCGTCTGAGACCTCAAACCGTGAGAGACTTGAATCAAACAAGGAGCCAGAATAGCCGCGAGAAGGTCGGAATGGCGCTGAGGATATTTCCAACGGGTGACCGACCGGTGGCCTAGAGTTTTCCTCTGTTGGTGTCGTGGGTGAGCTTGTTCGCGAAGAATCAGAGCTCTGCACATCCTCCATAGGCTGCAGAAGACAAGAGTGCTGTGCAGGAACTTCGTTGGGATATTCAAACTTCATCTTTGCCCCTGTGGCAGTCTCGAGGTTGCTGATGGAGGACGTTAGCTGGTCCATTTGAAAAGGATGTGTGGGCTGCTGATAATGTCCTAGGCTTGATGCTGTTGTTGTCGTTATTGTTGACTGCATGGTTTGATTAAAGCCCGGCGGACATGAGGTATACTGGAGTGTGGATGCGGAGGACACTTGAGAAAGTGGGCTCTGGTCAAATGAATGCGGGACAAAGTGCTGGAGGGATTGTGGGAGGCACGCGTTGTAGGGTGCACTGATGTGGCTGTGGAGCATGAGATCCTGGCCCACGCTGTGAACTGGCGAGCGGCCAGACATGAAGAAGTCCTGCTGCACGTTAGAGACCTGAAGGTGCGGAGCAGACAATGAACGTACAAAGAGAGGTGTAGCTGTGGTGACGGAGGACATGGCGGCGGATGCGGCTGCTGAGGCTGCTGCAGCGATATGTTGCTCGCTTTGCTCGAAAAAAGACATTATGCAGAGTGGAGTATGGACAAGGCGAGTATTTGCAATAAAGGTAGCTCAATAGCTGCCCCCAGCCGAGAATTATCTTTGTGGAAGCTGAAGTGGTGGAATGCTGGAAGCTCGCACCGGATTCTAGCTTGTAGGTTAGGCAACGTAGCGGGCGGTGCTGCTGAAATATTCTCCGTCAACGAAAGGGCAATGATAGAGAAATTAACAAAATAGTATTAAATGGAGTGCAAGTGTGCACCGCGTCTGGATTGGGTAGGTGTGATGAAAGAGGAAGACTGAACGGAATGCGAACGAGGCAATTGACAATAGCGGATGACGGTGGGCTTGACGGAGGGGAGATGGAGATAGGAGTGAAGAGCACAGGTGGGAATAAGAGCGATAGAGGGAGGGTCTGAGGAGAACAGAGAGGTGGAGGGACGTTCGGCGAGGGTGTGTCCTGTGGTTGGGGTATTTATGTCGATTTGATGGAGGAAGAGAGAGACAGAGACACAGAGCGAAAGGGTGTGTGCATTTGCGTCGTTTAGAGCGAGAATGCGACAATGTCCGAGATAGAACCGTTACCATTTTCTCCGTTTGCCGTGTCTTCGTGTCCACAAAAACCCTTTTTTTTTTTGTGTACATATGTGTTGCGTGCGCAATGGAGCGGAAAGATGAGAGACAGGAAAAGTAAAAAATAAGTTGATGAATAGGGCGACTAGACCAGTGGTGTTGCTGGTCCAGTGGAGGTGCCTGTAGCAAATTCACAGATAGACTTTGAGAGATGCATTCATCCATCCAAATAACAAAACAAAAACACGCACAAGCACCTATTCAGTTTTATTCATAGTCTACTGTTGGTTTTGTATTCTTTGTCGCTTTGTGTTTCCATGCGAGGGGCGTGCGTGTTTCCTGTGGTGAGTGTGCGTCTGTGCCGAGCTCTTTCTCTCTATCAATGTGCCGCCCTATTCAATCCTGCATATTAACGATCTATTGAATTCTTTCCCTACTTATTAATTCAATCGTGAATTATTCAATTAAACATCCCATCCTGCACAGTAGAGTACTGTACGTTAGTAAATTGACGTGGGCGGGCGGACCACTCCTTGCCTGCCTTCTTCACACAACAGACCAGTATCTCAATCGGAATGAATGAAATGAAGCCACATTATCCGTGGCCTCGCCTCTTGACCCACAGATACAATTGCTTATCGGGACCCAGTTGGCCTCATACACATTTCTAAATGCGCCCGAAGCTGTTTGCCAACTTACCCTCGCAACCCTGTCTTTTACGGCCAGCTCACTCTTGCTCGTCATCACTGGTGCGGCACAACAATAGACGCCATCGAAATTGTATGGAGTCCATTTCAGAGGACTCGAACGTGTCTCCATGTCGTGTTTCCCAAATGGGGAGCTGGCGTTTCTGACATCAACGTCCTTTAGCGCGTTCATCGTGCTGTTTACATGAATGAATTGACCATATAGTTTCTCGCTCTCTAAGTGCAAGCGTGTCTAATTTTAAATAGATGTGAACGTTTCGTCCATCCGTGACGATTTCATCAGATAGAGCTCATGGGCCAGCGGACCACAGTGCTCATTCGATGGTTCGTCGCGCGAAGGGCCGCCTTTGGGTTGTTGGAGATCAAGTTTCTCCGGATCGACTATTCGCAACGGACCTGAATATGTAATCGCCAAAAATCAGATGCAGGACCCTTGTCTAATATTGAGCAGCCTTTGATGTACTTTTAGTATCGACGCACACGATAATGGACAGCAGCTGTCGCCGGAAAATACAAACTGTCCTGATCGTCATCTGGAAAAGTCATATTAAATAAATGAGGGGTGAGAATCGACCCTACCTCATACGATCTCGTGTGGTCATATTCTGTTTTCGTGCTGTGTTTGTCTCGAGTTCTGTATACATTTAAAAGGCAGGGCTATTCAAAATT